>JBCAUA010072332.1:0-24856 GCA_038406235.1 Peronia verruculata
TATGGCATCTGAAGGAAGCAGATGGTATTTTGTCTGTGACATGGAAGGACAAAAAAGCCAAAAAGCCCTGTCATGTTCTTACAACACGTGGTACAGTCACATATGTCAACCGTGTTGAGGGTCTCCGACAAATCATGAAGCCGAGCATCATCCAGCAGTACAATGAAAATATGAATGGCTGTGACCAAGTGGATCAGCAGGTCTCCTGCTATGGTGCCCATGATAGAAAAGCCATCAGATGGTACAAAAAGATCTTTACTTGGATCCTGGAAATTGCACAGGTCAACAGCCACATATTGCATCTTCTGTCCAAGCGCCAGGACACAAAACCAATGCCTCTTACGGATTTCAAAGAGGAACTGATCCTGCAGTTGCTGCGTGTGTCATATTCAGCAGCCGTGCACCAGCCCCAGCAAATCCCACTCCTCCAGCAAAACCAGGCAGAAAGCCAGTCAATACTGTGGAAGAACGACTGACAGGAAACACACATCTTGTCAGTCACAATGGACTTGACAGGCAGTGCGTCTATTGTGCTCTTCACAAAAGAAGTAAGCGCAGCACTTTTTACTGCCCAGGTTGCACAGAAAGATCCCATTTGTGTGTGAAGGAGTCCTTCTGGAAGTACCATACTGAAAGAAATCTTCCCTAAATGTTGGCATACAAGAAAACTATGAATACTGTAGACATTTATTCATTTTTATTTTTTTTGACGATCATGTAAAAATTAACATAACTTTGTGACTAATTGGAATATTTTCAATCTGTAAAGTGCAGTTTGCACAGAAAATTTCTGAGAAATGGACAAAGCATGAAGAAGTATAGCGCAAAAATGGATAGCATCTACAAATGTCGAAATTTGATTTGGTGAGTACAATTTTTAATTTTTGTAAATTATCTCCCCTAAAATTCATCTCTCATTTCACCTTACCTGAATGGCACCCGCACTATTTTCTTCCTTTTATCATGATATATTCTTGCTCTCTATCCTGTTACCATCATTTTGATATATAACATGTCTGCATTGCATGAAAACTAAGCAAGCAAAGACCCCCATTCTGATTACACCCCATGGAATCCCATGGAATAGTGCCTTTAGAAAATAGTGGCTTGGCAAAAACGTGGAAAACATACTGGCATGGAATGAGTTAAAATTAACAATGCTTACAGTGATAAATAACTATAATGAGGATGATGTCATTCTGCTATGTAACAATTACGATAGTGACTAGGATAAGGTGATAATCAAGATAAGCTGGTAACGTGATGATAATGATGATGTTTCATGTCGCCCTGACGAAGAGCCACCGATCAGACGTGATTAACTGGAAACGTCTTTAATAACAAAGTTGTGGCCTTTGTTTTATCAAAACTCTACCAACCGATCGACAGTCTTTATCACCCAATAAGACAATCCATAAAATGATGATGATAAAATATGATGATGCCGACAATAGAAATGCCAAGTTAGCTGGCAAAGTGATTCATTTTCCACCACATTAAGTTCTATATATGTCTTGCAGCCAGCCAAAATGAGAGATATGTCAGTTTTGCACCATATGGGGTTTTTGGTATCATGTGGAAGCTTATTTCATACCCTTTCCCGTGGTGAAGAAAGATTTGAGCTAGCCAGAGATATTTCAGTTTGAAGAGACAAGGGGTACCCGCAGCAATGACCGAAATTCCGAGAAAATCGAGTTTAAATGAACGGTTGAAGGCATTAATCTACATACCAACCTCACAAAACCCCGATTTTAATGAAAATAATATTAAACAATCGAGAGTAATGTTTTGTTCAGAAATGCATGTATTTTGATTTCTGCAATAACAAAAAAATTCGATGTCTGACCCCCCTCATCACATTGACATTGAAAGCAAGATTTCTCGTTGTGGCCCAGCAACTTACATCTCATTTCAACATATTGTTATTGCCTCTTTTTTAATGTTTTTGATCAGAAGCCGGTACACAGTCGTGTTATATTTTCAGACATGTTATAAAATGACAATAATAATGTTGATGATGGATGGTGATAATGATGAAGATATTGACAAAGCAGAACGCATCTGAGAGATTGAATATCTGGAGAGAGGCTACATACTAGGGAATTCTGACGCTAAACCTAATTACTTGTAGAGAGCCCGTAGAAAACTGTTGTCGCTGTTGCTGTCGGGGTGGTCTTTCAAAGGGGCTTTTTCTCAAGAGCTCAGGTTCTCGGGTTCTCAGCGGCGTCTTCTTCGATTGGCAGGGGATCGGGTAAGACGAATCCTGATCCCTGGGCCGCGAGACAGACCGAGAATATCGGTAATCGATTAGGCCATAGTCTCGTTCAAAGTGGCCATGGCATTTTATTTGAGATTAGAAAATCTGGATAAGAACCACAGGAGCTGATCGAGAAAAAAATGGATATCGAGGAACTGGAGAAGGAAGCTGAGGGCAGATAAGCTTAAGGACATTGATCCTAAAACAATTTTTTTTTTTTTTTTGTCGAGCTGTCCGATGGAGTCTGGTCTCTGGTATGTGTGGTTTGTTTTTGTCAGATCCGTCTAGGCATGTCTCTGGATTTTTAAAAACACTAGAAGAGTACCCGTGGCCTCCGTGGGAGATTTTTAATATATATATATATATAGCCCTGCAAGTTAAAGTGTTTGGGAAACGCGCTACCTCGGTGCTGATATTTTGGTTGATTTAACTGAATGTTACTCAGAAAAAACGTGTTCTGAACGCGTCATTGCATTGAACGTACAATTCGGATCAAGCAGCCTCGCGAGTTTAGTATTCAGTCATTATCGCATCTTTTAAATAACGTCAAAGATAATAAGCTTTTTTTTTTTTTCGAGTTTATAAATATAGAAACACAGATCCATAATTATCAACAATGTTGTGCGCGAACTTTCATATGGATCCATTCAGCAGTTTTCGAGTCTATAAGGCTATTGTGGGTTTTCTTGCAATTTTAAAGCACAGATTTGGGGCTGAAGGAGGTAGTAATAATGTAGGCTTAAATCATAAAATAAAAAGAAGAAGACAGAAAAAAAGCAGAGCAGTAACAATATATAACGAACAAATCAGCTGGGCACAATAAAATAACAACATGTGGAAACAAACAAACAGAGTTTAGAAGTCTTATGACATTGTTGAACATGGCCTGAGATATCCGATCGTATGATCTTTCATTTCTATCTAGTTCTGTACTTTTCTCTTCATCACGAATCTTGCATAACTAATCCCGATCATCAACTTTGTCGATTCCATATCTTGATTCTTTAACGCGTTCTCTTAGCAGATAGTATGGCTAGTCAAATGCGAGTTCATGTCTACAGTTAATCGACGATTTATCCATTGTTTACTATTTAATTTTAATGTTTCTCTTTAATCAATCCAGGAAAACTATTAATGTTAGAAATCGAAAATTAACCCTCAAAATGCCAAAAAAGAAACTTCTGCCCGTGTTTCAGAACTGCTATTGTAATCTCAGTAGTAATTCATGATAATGTAAGGCTAAACTCAGCATAAGCCGAGTACACTCTTAGGAGAAGATTCAAATTCCAGCGCATGTCACAGCGTGAACCGGTTAACCCCTTAATATTTTAAGAGTTAATGAAAGTGTACATACTGTTTGCAAGTCAGTTGTCACGAGGGGTTCTGAAAACTATTCAGTGTTCACTTTTATTGCAGCACAAAAATTATTTTAATTGGTTCTAAGACTTCTGGAAAAATAAAATATGCTATTGATTGAATAATAAAGAAGAAAATCTGCTTGATTGGAAAATTACATTTCATAAGGCACTTAGCCGCTCTGAGGACTGGCAAATAAAATGCTCACTGGCTACATGTTTTTTGCCCAGATAAGAATGAGAGAATTACTGCTCATATTCTTCTATTTTGACCATTCATCCCGCAGTTTCCTTAAAGTATCTAACGACAAGCGGACAGGCTCAGGAACTAATTTTCGTTCTCTGTAAACCATTTAATAATATACTTTGTCGAAAAGATGTTCAGTCGGTTGATTATATTACAGAGTTCACTAAAAAGATTGACGAGGCTAAGTATAAGCAGTTCAAGTGATCGTAGATTATTGCAAATTTCATAAATTTACTTGCCGTGTCAGTTATTCATTTCACAGTTATACTATGCGAAATGGCTTATCTGAGTTTCTTTCTTTCTTTTTTTTTCCGATATGTTAATGTTTTAATTCCTGCGTTTGTCCTTGTTCTCTTTGATTTTTTTTTCTCATTACTGTTACTTCACCGTGATTCAATTTCCCCTTTATTCTGTAGAGCATTCTTCAATCAACCTTTGATAATTTTTGTTTTTCATGTCATTCTCTTTTGCCAAGCATAATTTCCTTCTAACCCCCCCCCCCCCACACACACACACCTCTTTCTCTTTCTCTTTCTCTCTCTCTCTCTCTCTCTTTAGCTTTTTATTTAGTATTATAATTTTTCCCTCACTTCCTCATTTTATTTTTTTCCCCTGAAGTTAATAAATTTATGGGGCTTTTTCAAAGGCCATTTTTCTTTTCATATTTTTATTATTATTAATTTTTTTTTCAATATGCTTCCTGTTCTTTGAACTTTTTATACTGACCCTTTTAATGCCAGGGCGAATGCGACAGGTCTTTCAGCGGACATTAGCGCACATTAAATCGTCGAGGTCTTCCTTCGGTGTGAAAAGGACAGCAAACAAGATTACGCCACTTTTCACATTCAGAATTTCTCCGGGTTTTTTTTTTTTTTCTTATTTCTTTTTGTCCCCTCTCCCTCACCACCCCAACCCATTCTTTGATCAGTGGCGTACACACTTTTGGGGATTCGCTGTGAGGCTTGTTTTGTAGCGAAGCAATACAAAAATACGAGGGCAAAGGTTAATAAATTTGTTCTGAATACAGAGCTTAAATCAGACTGTAAATAATAGTGTTAAATATTCGGTGTTTTCAAAAACAGCATGCTTAAAAATTAGTGATCTCATACTTCATATGAGTTGCAACACGATGAAATCCGGCTCTCGTCAAATTTCGAGCATACGGGGTTTTTGGTATCACTGTAAAAATTCTTCATTTCACTTGCGGCGTATGAACAACAACAAAAAATCTATCTTAATTAGAAGTCGAGATATTGGCAATTTAACACTATGGATGAGAACTGTTGCTGCAGCTGAAGTTAGTGAGTACATGGCCGGTCATTTTCGCTAATCCTTATTTGGTCATGGACTGAATTACAATTTTTGGGCTTTTACTCAATCTATTTCGACGAATTTAACTCTAAAATGCATTTTTAGATTGATATGGAAGAGTTTTGTGAAGAAAAACAATGCGTTAAAAAATTCCTGGACTGTTGGAAAACAGGTGGTTTCTCCGATCGCCCTTGTTTGACGAGCGCCTGATTTCATCGTGTCACGTCTCATATTCTCTTCGTTACTTTATTGTGATGTTCCAAAAACAAGATTATGTTGAACGATACTGATCCACAGCATTACAGAGCGCTGTGTGTTTCATAAAGCAAACAAAAGAAATGAGGGCCTCTATCTCAATGACAAAGTTCACAATGTTAATAAACAAACAAAAACTTTCACCAGCATCACATTAGTATCAGAAGCTTCAACAACAACTGCATCGAAACATTTCTTCAGGACCTAATAGTATTCATTCCTTTTGTAGAAGATCCGCCTCTGTATTCAATGCACTCACTGCTATAACCTCCCTACGTTCATTTAGCATTTTCTGTTGTCTTACTTTAGTGTGTTTCGTCTGCAATTGAAAACTAAAATACTGAATCACAGTACGACACCCCCCCCCCCCTTTCCTTTTTTTTTTTTTCTATGCTGGAAAAAAATTACGGTGCATCAGTGGAAATTCTCCAGGTTTGATACTATAATTTTGCGAACTTCTGTTGTATTTACATTGCCTAAGGTCATACTTTAGGGGGCACAGTGAGAGGTAAACGCCGAACAGGTAGCACGATATCATGCAAGGCCTGACCTGACAATGTGCGGGGGGGGGGGGGGGGGGGGGAAACCTGATTTTTTTTTTTTTAAACAAAAACTCGTCGGATTCACTTCCACTAGGAGGTTGTAGAATATAACTGGATCATTGACCTAACAGTCAGATTGTTGTCTCTACTTAAACATTGGTTGTCACCAGAAGTATGTACTTTGTTTGTCATCTTTTTTTTTTAATAGCTATCTCAAATTTTTGTTTACGTGTTGTTGAGTTCTAGAAACATTGTAACAATGTACACAGTCGTTCAATTATTCCTCACCCCGCCCTCTTTACAGTGTTCTGTGGATCGGCTGAGGCCATGTATAACACGTCATTCTTCATACTGACCTCTGACCTGCTAATCTCACTCAGGCTCTGGTGCAATGAAGAAAGAAAACAAAACGTAGTTGAGACCCCTCCCCCCCCCCCCCCTCTCCCAAATTCACCTGCCCCGCCTCTCTCTCCTTTGTGCTAACCCTCCTCTTTGCTTCTTTACTTTCCTTTTTCCTTTTTTACCCATCTTTCTTTTCATCCATACTGACACAAACAACTAGCCAGATAAGACGGGAAATGCGGCGAAGGAGGGCTTGGAAAGGGAGGAGCGGGAGGTATGGGGATGGACCATAAGCTAAAAAACAAAATAAAACAAAACTAATGAGGAGAGGGAAGGGAGATTATCAGATGTTCAGAGAGAAGTAGAGGGGAAAGATTGTCACAAGTTGGCAAAGTGGGTCTCACCAACCTCCGGATAATTATGCTGCGTGTCCTATTTTGGCTGTCCCCGTACTCCAGGAACTGGACTGGTAGCCGTTAATGTAACAGGAGCCGCCTCCCTCTCTGACTGCATAGACTGGAAGTTAGAGAAATCCTTCCAAACTCTTTGACAAAAGTTAGCTGTTGCAGTTTGTGCACAGTGACAATACAGATTCCAATCGCCATCTTATGGATATTATTTGGCTCTTAGCAGAAAGAGAGCACTGATCCTGAACTGAACTTAAAGCATAAATACAAGGTCTCTCCCCTTCAAATGTCATCGTCAAATGTCAATAAATGCATTACTTGTTGGCTTGGAAATAAACTAGTGAAAAGTTAGTTTATCGACGTATAAACATTAATGGTTAAATGTTTGAAATAGATCACATGCTTTACAAATGTTCAATCACTGACGACTACCGCGCACACTTTGTGTTGGGAGGACCATGCAGAATGGTCGATTCTGTACGAGTGGCGACGTAGAAAAGGTGAATGTCCGAGCCAGATTTGATGTGAGGCGACGTCCGAGCCCTGCCCACCGACAGATTAGCCGGCACCATTGAACAGAGATACCATCTCCACCACAGCTTATCGACGCCTGTCGGGTCTTACAGACAAAATCTCCAGTAGCCCGAGCTGGTCTGACCTATTTTCGGAAAACACTCTTGCCACAAAAACGCCGTATCTGGAAGAGAGGCAATAGATCTACCTGTTGCGATCTTTCCGTGTAAACACACTTTGAACACAAAATCCAGTTTTCCAAGTAGTGAAAAAGGTTGTTTGTTAGAGTAGTGGGGTCATAATATTTCAAAATACAGAGAAATAATTAAACTGTAATGATAATTTTTTTTTTTCGAAGTACTTGGAAAATCCAGCCGGATTATTTAAAGGAATCATTCTTGTATTAACAGACGAACGCACTCACGCACGCACACACACACACACGCACGCACGCACGCACGCACGCACGCGCACACACACACACACTCACTCACACACACACACACACACACACACACACACACGAGAGAGAGAGAGAGAGAGAGGGAGAGATTATAAAATGATGAAGAGCGTATTTTACATATATTTTTTTTCAGGAATTTTATTACAGGGAGAGTTTTGGATCAGCTGCACTTTTTCTGATTTTCCTGTGACTGCTTTTCGCTTTCTGAGAGAGTGGTCATTTCTGAGCACGTGGAAATAACCTCATCGGCGAATTCCGAGAAAACTATAGAATATCGCACTTTTTGGGGGGTTGACTTTTTTTTATTCTTTTCTTCATCTCGAGGTCAAATATGAAATTTTTTCACATTTCTCTGATCGGAAATACCTGCCATAGACGGTGGAGTATATTTCCATGAGCAGCCCATAAGAATGTTTGATAGCATGAGCGACTGATGCCTCGGGAAATCTCATGTTCTGATGAAGATGGAGTTAGGAATTTCTTTCTCAGTTTAAACCAATACACGTATCTCGACGATTTGTTTGTTTGTTTGTTTTTTTCTCTCTTTTTGTGTGTGTGTGTGTGCAGCTTTTGTTATTGATTGCGTTATTATGTCCAGAAGTGAAATAACTTTCTAGTCATCATATTCTCTTGGAGATGTTGAGCTTTTTTAGGGTTTGACAATTTTCATTAAAACTCCCCGTGTCGGTCTCTCATGCAAACCGTTTGCGCCGAATGAGGTATTTCGAGAAAAATCACATGACCGAGGATTTTCGCTCACACGCTGATTTGTTTATTTGCTCTGCGCATGGCAGACAAATCTTGATGAATGAAGAGCTTTCAAACCTGTCACACCATATAAACAAAGCCACATGTGAGCGATGTTGCCTCGGTCATGTGACCGATCTCGAAATACCTCATTGAGTGATATGTCACTTTGCACTACTGGAAACAGACCCCGCCTCGTGGTTTACACCAGTTATGTACACTATATTGTTATGACTTATGAAGCATCACACGTAGTCTGGTACTTAACCCTTTCTGTTCTCTGACCTCAGTCTTAATTCTTCTCATCTGCAGAAAAAACTGGGCGAGGACAAATTCACCAAGAACCACATCGCTATCCAACAATCCCTAGATGACCTTCGAGATGACAAGGAAAAGGTCGAAGAGGTCAAGGCCAGGTTGGACGAGATCAAGAAATCACGGGTATGTTTTTCTTCGAGCTGGATCAAAATTTATCTGCCCCTTTGGGAAAACTAAATAGTAAAACTAAATAGTAGTCTGAGCCATAAAGGCTTATTTTTGATAAATCAAATATTTTAAATACATTGCAGGTGACTGGTTAAAGGGAAGAAATAATGAGCCTGACTATTCTCAGAATAGCTTTAACAATCAAAACATTTGATTAAATAATTTAATTTGGTGAATAAAAGACTGACGTGATCTGTTGTAAGAAATTGGGTGAAAAAGTTTTAGAAAGAAAATTGTCACTGAAGAAAGGAAACTGACACTAAGCTTACATGTGGACCTATACACCCCCCCCCCCTCCCCCAACACACACTCCCCCCCCCCCTCAATTAATAAACGAGCTCACAAATAAAATGAAAGGAGGAAAGAGCAGTCTTTTTTGAAGATAACAATGCCATTGGTGCAGGATGGTAAGTAATCATGAGAAATTCGTGTATTCGGTATAACGATTCGTCTGTCAGTTCAGTATGCATTCTTGACGAAGGTATATTTATTATTATAGCAATTATTTCGTTTAAACCATCAAGTATGAGAGATCTGCATTTTTTTTTTTTCTTTAAACCACAAATATTTGCGGCTTTTCTGTGAGTCTTTGTGTATGTGTACATGAACTTGTAACATGAATATTTTTATGAACTTTCAGGGTCACACCAAAGATTTTGAAAATGCCGAGAGTGAGTTTCTTCTTGTGCAGGTAAGTCGTCAGTGTGTCAGGGCCTGATCATTGTAACCACAGTGTGTTTGAAGGCTAAGGGGGAACAACCAACGTCTACAATTTTACACATGGGAAACGACTGGAATTTTGTCTGTGCAGACTTCTTTTCTTTTTAGTCAATTGGAGTTACTGATTCAAACCATTGCTATGTGGCTGTTCCTTCTGATTGTTATAGTTGGGATGGACAAAAAAAGTATTTCAGAGGAATTTTGTATTAATGACTGTCTATGTCTCTCTGTTTGAACCCCCTGTGATCCATGCATGTAATAAGATATGGCTTTCTTTGATTTGTTTGTCAGGATCTACAACACCAGAGGAAAAGGTGTCTGGAAACCTTGCTGTATGTCTCAGAGATAGAAAACGCTTTCCAGGTAAGTATTGGTAAAATATCGCCCCCCCCCCCCCCTCCACCTTTTCTACCTCTAGTCCTTCTTATTTTAGTTCAATGCCTCACGGAATACTTGTCATGTATGTATGTGCTCTGATATCTCCCTATCTCCTGTGCTCTCTTCTGGGTTACTGCAGAACTGCAGAATATGGTCCTAGTGTACACATACCAGGCCTATGGCACTGTAAAAGCTTGCAGAGTCCCAGAGAAATTTCCTCTCTTCGGTAAGCCTATAATCTCCTATCTATTCCAGTTTCTTCCAAGAAAGTCTTACTTTTCAGACAGGTAATTTTTCCACCTATCCAGGGTTTGGTTATTACACATTTACCCAACTGGTAAACTGACTAGTAATGAAAGCAAAATGGAATTTCAAATAGGCTACTGCATAGAATTATGCCTTTCAGAACTTTCTGGGTGAAACACATACAACCACACAACAACAACAACAACAACAACAACAATAATGAAACAATTTTCAAACAAAACACTATATGTTTCATAACTCTCCCTAAACCATTTCTCAAATAATGTTGAAAAACATATTAGCTTTCTAGATCTCTTAGAAATAGTTGTAAAATAGAGTCTGTGAGTCTTGATTATATGTGCTGCATCAGAATACAGATCTCATATAGTTCAGACTTGATTTAGATATTAAAGAATGCAACGTTCACATCAAGCTATAAAAATAAATTGACAGCTGTATTACTCTAGTCTTGAGTCATTTATCTGAAAAGCTGTATGGGTCCCATATAGCACATGTCATAACTGTGAGTACTCAGGTATTATCTAGGGACAAATCTGCACACTTATCATACATATAGGTAATAAGATACCTGCGCACAGTAACAGAAATATGTAGGTTGCACACCTGCCTCATGTTAAAGAGTGGGCGTTATGATGACAGCTGTGCATTCTTGTGTATTTGCATTCAAACTCTCACATGCACATACACACAAACTGGCAGACACATGTGATTATACAAACACAGAGAGAGGCAGAGAAAGAGAGATGGAGAAAGAGAGAGATAGAAAGAGATGGAGAAAGAGAGAGATAGAGAGAGAGAGATAGAGAAAGAGAGAGAGATAGGGAGAGAAATATGAAGGAGAGAGACAGAGACATGCAAATGAGAAAGAGAGACGGAAAAAAAAGAGAGATAGAGAGATGGAGAAAGAGAGAGAGATGGAGAAAGAGAGAGGGATGGAGAAAGAGAGATAGAGAGAGAGAGAAAGAGAGAGATAGAGAGAGATGGAGGAAGAGAGATGGAGAGAGACAGAGAAGGAGGGAGATGGAGAAAGAGAGAGATAGAGAGACAAAGATGGAGAAGGAGAGAGACAGAGACGGACAAATGAGAAAGAGAGATGGAAAAAGAGAGATAGAGAGATGGAGAAAGAGAGATGGAGAAAGAGAGAGAGAGAAACAGAGAAAGAGAGAGAGAGAGAGATGGAGGAAGAGAAATGGAGAGACAGAGAAGGAGAGAGATGGAGAAAGAGAGAGACGGAGACAAGCAAATGGAGAAAGAAAGAGGGAGAAACAGAGAGGTGTAAGGACAGATGAAAAGGACAAATGGACCATGAGAGATTGAGAAAGACAGATCGTCAAAGAAAGATGTAAAAAAGAAAATGGATAAAGGGACATGGAGAGAGAGAGAGAGAGAGAGAAAATAAAAAAGAGGAATGTGATGACATAGGATCCCAGACTGTAAATTCTAGCTCAGACACACATATTGATTCATTCATAAAAATGCACATTACACATACATACACTCACACAAAACACACATTTACAGGCACACAGAAAAGTAGAGATATCAAGAGAGAGAGAGAGAGAGATCATAAGAGAGAGAGAGAGAGAGAGATCATGAGAGAGAGAGAGAGAGAGAGAGAGAGAGTTGGAGGGGAACTGAAAAACATATTACCAAAAAGACGGAGAGGGAGAGAACGAAAGAATGTGGAATCATAAGGTCATGGCTACTTGTGACTGTTTGTCACTTCTCCTGTTTCAGACTTACCGGCTCATGTACACAATCATGTTTACGCACCTAACTTATAAACCTACTCTGCCATGCTAGCCGTGTATAGCAATGTTCTTGCTGGTGCACTGTTAAATCCGAACCCCAAAAACACTGACACAAACAAATTCACACACGCACATAGACTGTAATAGAAACGAGAAGAGGAAAGAGACAAAGAACATGAAGGAAAAAAAAAAGAATGTGATGTTTCTCTCTAGTTTCTCTGTTTATTTATCTTTCTTTATCTTTTTCTGTCCTTAACTTATCTGAGAACGGCTATCCCAGTTAGAGAGAGACAGGGAGAAAGAGAGCTAGGGCTAAATAATTGATGAAATAAGATTTCTGATGTTTCCTACATTAAGCATAACACCCAACACCTCAAGCGTTACATTCAGAAACACATTTACAAAACCGCTCGCATGACACGCAGAGATGGCTTAAAAAGTCAGCAGTGGGATGTACACAGTGAGTCAGTGCTGGACACACCCACTCCCACAGACACATAGATTGTTCACATCAGCACAGGCATGCAAGAATACTCGCACTTTCCCATGTACGCCTTCTGTTTGTACACCCTTTTTTTTTTCACGTCTTTCTTAAGATATGCTCATAAAGTTCCCCCATTTCCAAATCTGTCTGGTTTTTGTTCTTAAAAACCTCTGTCTTTTTTCTTTCTGTATTTGGTCTCTCCCCCTAGTGTATGCCAGTCCTGGAGGGCAGTGTGTAGATTGTAGAACATAATTGTGCTCCACAAAAACACAAGATGCCAAGCTAAAACAGAGGGGCAAACAGACTGAAACCAGCATCTTTTGTTGTTGTTGACATGAGGAAGTAGAAAGTTGCACCCTACAGCTGAGTTATTTATCTTTGGTTCATATAAAGAAAAAACAAAAAAAAACGGGGCAGTTGTAGTCTTAACATTTTCTGCAACAACAACAACAACAACAACAACAACAACAACAACAACAACAACAACAACAACAACAACAACAACAACAACAACAATAACCCAACAGCAAGCAAACAAACAGTGATCTTCTTACAGTCATAATACACAAATAACCCATACCTGTGCAACTTTTCCATGATCTTAAAGTCCAGTCTGATTTGAGGATAAAATGCAGCATTTCTTGCAACCTCTGTCCTATCAATAGAGAGAAATAACCTGTATTTGTGTGTCTGTCTCTCACACCTACCAGAATGTGCAGACAGACATGGAGGACCGAGCCCTGTACCTCAGCCAGAGACCTAAGGTGTTTGAGAGCTTGTACAGAGGGGAGGACTTGGAGAGCCAGTCCAGAATGCACAAGGTGAGGATAGGACCAATTGGCTCACACTCTGCGGTCGGGAGGATCAGAGGAGGAGGAGGGGGCAGGGGGAGATGCGAGACCAAAGAAAAGTTAGATTCTAGAAGGTTTTTCCTCAAGTAAATGACATAATGAAACACTGATATTTGATCGGGTTTATTTTATGCACATTGGTATAAAATTCATGGAGATTTGTTTCGCATTTTTTTTTTTTTTTTGGTATTATTTCTGTGTTGCTGTGGTGATAACAAATTTATGTTTCTTATGGGAAATAATAGTATGGTGATAACGGATATCAAATGGATAGCATGGAGCAAAAATTATTAAAAAACTTCAAGAAGTTAACATCTGTTACAACTGGTCTGAACATGTCTACATCATAATGGGAATGCTGATTGAGGAGGCCATAAGGAGAGGCTTACAGTAGGCCAGAATACATATGTTTTACTTCACTGTATTCCAGGACTGCGTGTACGCCTTACGTGACAGCTGGATGTGGTTACAGGAGATTAACAAATGTATGGAAATTCACATACAAAATGCCGCTGGCTATCACCAGGTGGGTGCTGCCGAGAGGTTTGCTTCGTAGGTCTCTTCTCCTCTGCCCAACACTGTTTATTTTTCCGTACGTACAACTAACAATCCGATAAGATAAGATATTAGTAGTCCTTTATCCTAAAAAGGAAATACAATTGTGTATAGACAAGGCACATTCACACTTACATGCATTTCGATCAAAAATGTGATGAAGAGCCTCAGAATAAGACAGATTCTGAAACATTTGCTGCAGCTGGATAAGCCTATCACTTATGGCAGAAAGAACTTTCTGTAATACTCAAGATTGGTTCTGACACAGTTCACGACATGTAAGTCCATATCAAATGTTCTGCATAACTTAGCCCTGTCAAATGCATAAATAGACATCCCTCTTCATTTCCTTTGGAAATTATGATATGTGGGGTTTATTTTTCAAAAAATGACAGACTATTGCTTGGGTAACTTCCTCGTGTACAAATGACATTTTTCATTACATTTTATGTCTGCTCATGTCAAGTGTTCAAAGCGATTATCAGTTTCCCTGATACAAAATGCATCAATAAAGTTGCAATAAAGTTTGGATGGCTCAAACACTTGTAGCTTGAAATGATGGATTTCTCAGACAAAGGTCTCAGTTGTAAGCATGTCTGTGTAACTTACATGACAATAAAAAAAAAACAGAATCTCATATTATGTCCACTTTTTAACATGGTTGGAAACTGAATTTTTGCTTTTAGAGACTCCAGTGCTTTTCATTCATTGAACGTATTGATTCCAACCGTTTGCTTTGGAGAACAGAGGCCGTTCCTTCTGATCTTTTAAGGTGGGACAGCCAAGACTTAAGGCCAAAGCCATTGACACAAACCTGGAAAATATTAAACAGCAGATCCTGTAGCTGTTCTTCTCCCTTGGCCTCCACTTATAATATGTCTCGCAGCCAGTCAAAATAAGACGTATGTTGATTTTCACCATATGCGGTTTTTGGTATCATGTGAAAGCTAATTTCTCATTTTGACTGGCCATGGTCCTCAGTTCTTCCACGATGTCCGACACCTGGAGGAAGACATGACCTCATTCCTGCAGTGGTTGGACAGTCCAACGGTCCGAGCCCCAGTCAAAACCAGTGACCCAGAAGTCCTGCTGAAACATTTTAAGGTAAGTGGACAGTTAGAATCATTGGATTTATTCTGCCTTGAAGACTGCAATACTTTAACAGTTTTTTTTAGTTGCTCAGAAAGGTATGATATTAGTGATATCATATGTTTCTGAATAAGAAAAGTATTAATAATATCAAAGATAGATTGGCGGTGTGGCTGGCCATATTTGTCATTGAAACTTTTGAACTGGTTTCTGTATAGGCTTTAGACGTATAGTGGCTGACGTGTTTTTTTGTGTTTTATCCCTTGATGCAAACATGAAACGTGAGAACTTGTCTCATATAGATCTAGGTTATAAAATGTTATTGTATAAAATAATGGATATTTTTGTGTAAAACAATGGATATTTTTTGTGTGTGTGTATTGAAAGATTCCTTAAAATAGCCCAAAAAAGAAATAATTTTTAAAATTCAATTGCTACACTGTATATATTGCTCTGGAGAAACCAGTTAGATAGTGAACCACTGTCAAATGAAAGAGAAAATACAAACACCATTTTCTCAATGTAATTATCATCTCTTCTCAACATGATTCAGATAAAATCAGGAAATACCTCATGTTAGTTAAATGTTGTAAAACACATGGCAGATATCAGTTTTTTTTAATGATATGTATTTAATTCAGCGTTCAAATTTTTGCCATGTGTCTGGTTTTCTTAAGCCCCACATGACTGCCTCTTCACAGTGTATTATTCTTTTGCCTTTACATTTTTTGTATCATTCGTTGTGTTTGTAAGGATTACAGAGTTGTATTCTTGACTTTGACAGGAACTGATGACCCGATTGCTAGACTACCAGGGGAGAGTAGAACGTCTGACCGAGCGGAGTCGGGAAGTTCACCCAATCCCATACCGCAAACAGTTGCCCGACTGGCCTGTCAAAGCCAGGGCACTAGTCAGATACCAGCACAAAGAGGTAAGATGTGGCTGCCTAGTGTTTGCTGTATGGCACCAGAACATCACCTGTTATTCAGTAGATAGTTTCTCTGACTGTACTGGCACTCAGGGTGAATTGTCCTGTCCTTGTCTGCACGTGCATTGTATCATTTAAGTCAGTTGAAATCCAGATTAAAGCTACAGCCAGAAGTCTATCAATGCACAAAGTTTGTCTTGCGACACTTTGACACTTTCAAAAACTTTTTCACCATGACAGTTTGGAAGAACTTTTTGTGGATATGCACTTCTACAGTTGTGATATGATAGTAAAATGATAATAGAATACCTGCATTATTTATTTTTCCTTGTATTCGAATAATTCTTGGAAATGTTGTACACTGTGACTTTTAAATGAGGAATTATAGTTTTGTAAACATCTTTTTCCTTATAGTGGATTCATACATAGTTTTGAAGATTGTTGTCACTCTGCACGTGTGAAACATGTGCCAGTATCTATAATAAGGGTCACAATTGTACAGCGTATCAGTGAAATTCTTCTGTAAATGCCAGTGAGATATGTTTTCTTTTCTGTGTCATACAGATATCCCTAGAGAAAGATGATCTGGTAACAGTGATGGACATCTCAGACCCAGAGAGATGGGTGGTAGGTATCACTCTGGTACTTTTTCAAAACTGTGGCAAGTGAACATTTAAAAAAACACTTTGACAAGATGCCTACCAAAACTGCAGAACATCAGAAAAATGCCAGACATTAAATCAGCTTCATGAGATGCCAGTTAATATAGCATTTTTCTCTTGTGCCTTGTAATGATAGTTAGGTTTCTTCACAGATACATTTATGCAGCTCTGCCTAGTCTTGAGTTATTAGATGAATATTAATGAAATAACCACTAGAAAAATGTCTGTCAGTGTTTTCAATATTGCTCATGAGTAAGTAATTTTAGAGTACTTGTTGGCAATGATCCTGGCATGAAATTTTGTGTAGAATTTCTGCTGAATTGAGTGTAACCAAAAACCTGTTCCATTTTCTCCTCCCCTCCACCTCCTTAGGTGCAAACATCAGAGGGCACAGAGACGGAGGTGTCGGCCATTGTGTTGGTCATCCCACCCCCAGATCCCAGCTGTTTCCAGGAGGTCAGCAAGTAAGTACTGCAAACAAAGACTGGACATCTTACTTCATGTTCATTTTTTTTCCATTTTCAGTCGTTAAGTCCATCAAGAAATCCATGCAAATATAATATCTTGGAAGTTGTTCCCTACATACATTCAGAGTCCTTTGAGCCAAGAATCATTTAAACGTCAGCTGAAAACACATTTCGTTTAAGTAATCATTGATCGAAGTGACATTTCTAACTTTTCCTCTGAGATTATTGTCCAAATTTCAGTTATATCTAGAACATATAACTGTATTATAATCTGTAAGCATGTACATGATGTTCTGCTTTATTGACATTTTGAACACTGCATTTTTGTTTCTAGACATAATATTTGTAACCCTCATACAGAAGTATTGGGCTGTCTCTGAAGATAAGTAATCCCATCATTCTTACCCCCTCTGTATTGTCCTGAAGCAAAATCATTTGAAATATCTTGTTTTGTAGAACCGCATTATGAATTTTTCTTTCATTTTATTCCAGATTACGAGAGCAAATCTACGTGAACAGTGAAGCTACCGTTGAACGTCTCCGATCACAACTTATGCAATTTCTATCGATCGCTGTGGCACAGACACAGCCCAGAGAGGTGAGACATTGGTGTATGGCACAGATTGTTATCCACATTTCTATTACTGTAGACCAAACTACCATCATGAAATGAATAAGAAAGCCAAGCAAATTCGGGTGAAGTCAAAAAAAAAAAAGAAAGATCAATTTTAGATACTTCTTTTCTCACTGTTTTGATTCATTTTCTTTAGAAGAAATATAAATAGCACTGTGGTTTGTGACTAAGTTGAAAACCTAAGATGTTACTCATTTTGTTCTTTTTCATTTATTTTTTTTCATCTTTACAGCTGCAAGGAATGTCGGCCAATCAGAAATCAGATTTCATGAAGCTGGCCAATGATGCAACACAGATGTTACGAGGTCCCCGGTTGGACGATCCAGAATACAATCAGGTCAAAGGAGACTTGACAAACTTTCGCAAACTTGTCAGCCAAATCAAACCAGGTATGGAACTGTTCAGCCATGTTTGTTGACATTGTTCTATATTGTTATTCAGGCAGCCATATTGACAGCTTGGAGACGTTGTTGCTTCTGTTTATAGCAAGCTGAGAACTTGCTAATGTAGTGTTAACCTGCAACACAAACCCAAAATCTTTTCTGTTGGTTAGTGAATGTTACTAAGCCCTAGTAGCTTTCTGGAGTTTTAACCATTCCCGACACAAGCCACTGACATTATACAGTAGAGATAGCCGGGAAACTTCATTGGGAAAGAGTTAACCAATGCAGTAAGTACAATATAAATAGATAAGATCTTAATCAAATGCACAGTGATGTTCTGACCAAGTCACTCTAAAGCTACTTCTTATATTGTTTATAGTAAAACAGAGCCTTGCTCAGCCTGACATATTTTCTTACTCTGTCACAGGGTTGTTATCAAAGGATGTCAGTAGTTATTCCATTGGATGCATTTGGGTGGACTTTGATCTAGAAATATAGAATTTTGAACTGTGTTGTACTCACTGTCTGATTGATTGATCAGGTACCAGAGATATCAACAGTCCCACTGTCAAAAGATGGAACAGAATAGCAAGTCTTCTCAGACAGTACACAGTAAGTAGCCCACAAACATCTCTTGCTTAATGCAAGACAGAAATTAGTTTAGCAGGTTCGCTGCCATGAGTGCCAGTAGTAAAACAAGAATTCAGATGGATTTTCTTGTCTTTGGTGAAAAAAATGGTTTGGCATTTTCATGAGGCCCATATGAGGGCTAGAGATCAAAATTAAGGACCAAAAGAACTAACTGAAAAACTAGATTCCATCTTAAAAAAAAATATCTTCGTTATAGGGAATCACAACATATGACATTACAGCTAGACATTTGATAAAATATTACCAATGAATTGTCATCTTCATTCTTTGTCCATGAACAAAAAATATTTGTTGAAAATTGAAGAATGTAAAAAACTTTCCTTTTAATTAATTTCCTTTCACATGAACTTTCCATATATCTGATAAAGTCATCGCAGGTGACGATTCAATTTGAAGCCATTGGCTTTCTTCTTAAACTTTCTTTTACTTATTGAAACAAGAGTTTGTTTGTGTTGATGCATATGAAAGAGGTTTTTATTTCAGATTAGTTTATCTAATTGATTAGATCTAGATATCTGTTTCAGATGTTATCGTAAGATATCAAGCAACCGTTGATGCTCCCTTGTCCTTTTGATTACTTACTGTTGTGAATTATTATAAGAGAATGGACAGAACTGAGATCTGTTGATTCTCAGTGTGTTGGAAGACGCAGAGGAGTGGAGAAGGTTCCTTATCTTCAAAGATACCTTTCTGACATTGACAGTAGTATACAATATGATAATCAGAATGAATATATGGCATAGCAAATTAAATTACTTGATTAAGAGCCAATTAGAAATATGGTGATGGTTCTATACAGTAGTCTTTGTGTTCATGGTATTTAATATAAATCTCATGTCTTGTTCTCTCAGGGCCTTCAAACCTATGCAAATGAGTTCTACGACAGCTGTGAGAAGAAGAGGAAAGAAGAGGAGGTGCTCATACTGGATCTGAAGAATCCGCTCCAATACTCATCCTGTGCCTACTTCCAGAGGTAAAATCCTCCTCAGTGCCTGTCTTATGCTACCCCACCTCTGTGTGTATCTCAGTTACAAACTGTTCAGTCTGCTACATATCACAACACAAAGAATGGTCAAGAAATTCAGGATTTGGCCATAAGTTTTCTTTCGCAGAGATGTACTGCTGAATTTATATATATATGAGTGTTTGTATTTCAAAAGCCAAAACAGCAATAGAGATTGAATTCAACAGTAGATGGCTGTATTTAGATGAATAGATTCAAATATTTACCCAGGCAGTAAGAGTAGACATACTATTTCATATTTATGTGACATTGACTATGATAATATACCACTGAGCTTTGAAAATATCTTGTCTGTTAAAGGCCTCTGCTTTGTTAGAACTTGACTGTTAAAGACCTCTGCTTTGTTAGAACACAGAGTCTTTGCTCTAGGAGGGCTGCTGGCTTTTAATAGCTATTTGTTATGAACAATAGACAATAGGATGAATGTAGAGAGATTTAGTATTGTTAGTCATCAGTCTTTGCAACGGAGCAATCAGAATACAACTGCGTTTTGAAATGTGAAGCACAGTTTCATGAAAAGCTCTGCATGTATCTCTTCAGGGTAATCCCAACCATTGATATTGACACAGTCACTAAAGAAACCCGACTGACGGGCTTCAAAGCTGAGATGTACATTCATGAACGTCATCGGGACGAGACAAGACCCGTCGGTGAGGCCCCCATCAAGAAACGGATTTTACAAGTTAGCCAAGCTGCTGCTGCCAGAGAGGACATGTTGGATGGAATCTCCGCATCCACATATCAAACCACCTCATCGGATGTGAAAAATTTTGTGATTTCAGGGATTGTGGATCCCAAAACAAAGCAGAAGCTCAGCGTGGCCCAGGCGCTGGCTAAAGGGATCATTAACAAGGACTTTGGTACATACAACAACTTGGTGACTGGGGAGTCGATGCCAATTGCTGAAGCCATCGCTAAAGGTCTCATCAGCGTGGAATACGGCCAAGGAGATGAGATCTTGCAGAATGGAGGTGGGGATGGAAGTACCCCTGGTCTGCTTAACTCTATCGAAACCAAAACCTACGCCATCTCCGGGGTGGTGGATCCCAAAACAGGGGAGATGATCAGTGTGAAAGAGGCCATTACCTCAGGCTTGCTGGATCCCAGGACAGGTGAGTCATGCATTGTGGTTGTTCTCATTCCATTTTTAACATGCCATTAGAAAGTTAACCCTTTCAGTGCCGTAACAAAAGATCTCAAGGAAAAAATTAATTGACTTTACCTAACCATTGGAACTATAAGCACTTATAGGAGAACAAATACGTTGGGTTTGGACCACATTGTGAATTGTGCAAAATGATATATAAGGTGCTCCTGGGATCATATTTACTTGATAATTACCAAAGGTAATGAGCTGATAATTAAATGCAAATGACTGAGACTGATTTGAGGACTGTAGCAGGAAGGATAACTTGTATGCAGTCATGTTAATGTTTAACAGTCAGATTGTTTGAGTTTTTGCTCTTTCATCTTTTCCTTGTTTTTTTTTCAGTCCCATTAATAGTAGAATCATGGGCTGGGAAGATTATTCTTTATAACTGATCACTTTCAGAAAGTTGAAAAGAGGACATTTCATTTTCATTTCTCATGGTGACGACTACGTCTCTCAGAAAGTACACAGTTGTGATTTTTTTTTTAATTGTAGGATATTTGTTATGTATTGATGATCAGAGAAAATGTTTAGGGCTGAAGGATACAGAATGAAGTCAGTAAAATCAGCTCCTTCATGTAATGACAGGTGAAATACATGTAAGTGACAGGTGAAATACATGTAGTCAGTAGAGAAATACCCTACTGAAATTGAATACATAAATCTCAGCTATTTTGTATGTGAAAGAAACACAATATAACACATAGTTTTGAATGTTGGTTTATTTTATATTGGTAGCTATCAGAAGTTTAACTCTGATAAATACTCACATCTGTCTTATTGATTCTCGTTTTAGGCAAGTTCCGCAATCCAGTGACAGGAGAAGAGTTGTCCCTCACTGATGCTGTCAAAGCTGGCTACCTCATGGCAGATCCTTCACTTTTCGATGACGACGATGACGTTGATGCTCCAATGTATCGCAGCTACACATCCATTGTTTTAGAAGATGTCAAATACAAAATTTCCAGAGTTATAAACCCACTGACTGGCAAGGGAATGTCTTTGAAGGAAGCCATCCGTGAGGGCATCATTGACCCAGTGTTAGGCATCTATAAAAATCCCCACACAGGGGAGGTAATGTCTATAGAAGAAGCCATGAAGCAAGGACTCATCCAAGGGAGACCATTTGATCCCAAGAAAGACAGAGAGGATGACAGTGTCCTGACTTTCCAACAGCTACAAGTGAAGAAACAGACTTTCAAAGCTGGAGAGCCTGGTCTGGTCAACGGGGAGCTAGTTAAACCAGATCCAAACGAAGTTCTAATTGACAAACTGCGTGAGAAAGTCAACACCGCCAAAGTGACGGTGGTAGATCCGAAGACTGGGAAGCGGGTCTCGCTCGAGGATGCTGTGGAAAGTGGCTTGATCGACCTGGCTAACGGTACATTCCAGACACCTGATGGAGCCAACATCTCACTACTGGAAGCTTGTGCTCAAGGTTACATCGACCCAGCTGTGCTAACCGAAATCCTGAATGCCTACAAAGACTCCAGTCTTTCCAATCTCATTAAATCAGGACAGTTTGACCCAGATACTGGGCTCGTGACTGACCCAGACACAGGCAAAGTGCTGACACTCCAAGCCGCCATAGAGAATGGTATCATCGATCCAGACTCCACTTTCTTCTATGACCTTGTGAACAACAAGGTCATGAGTTTGTCAGAAGCCATGGAAGCTGGACGATTAGATAAAGAATCTGGTAAAATTATCAACCCAGGCACAGGTGAACGAATGAGCTTCACCAAGGCAGAAGATTGTAAGCAGTTACTTTCTGAGATCAATCCTGAAGAACTGACTGAAAAAGCTGAGAGTTTGGCCCTTCTCCGAGGTTGTATGGACACCAGCCTGAGAGGTATCCGAATCCCTAATGTCAGCGAAACAGCTTCGGTGGAAGAGGCAATCACTCTAGGGGCTTTGCAAATACCCAAAGTTGCCTACGCCGATGAAAAAAGTGTGGGAGTTGTCCCCCTTCAGCTGGCTGTGCAGATGGAACGGGTGGAACCTGAAGTCGCTCTTGCTCTATTCTCAGCTTTCGACAAGCATTCGCTAGAGCAGGAAATCGCTCATGGAACATTTGATCCCAGACAGGGAAGGTTCGTCAACCCGAACAATCTCCAACGAGTGTCTGTGAAGGACGCCAAAAAAGCTGGGGCTGGAAATCCAGACCATGTCTTCTTGGTGGACCAGGAGACGGGCAATGTGACCACCTTAGGAGCCATGCTAGACACTGGGAAAATTGACCCTGCCACCGGCAAGTACATCAGTGAAACTACAGGCCGTGGCATGACCATCAATGATGCCATTGTTCAAGGGTTAATTATTCCGTCAGTGGAACCAGAGAAATATGTAGATACTTCCTCAGCTCTGAAAGATCTCATCGACTCCGGAAAAGTTAACCCTCGGACAGCTGATTTTGTGGCGGCCAATGACCTGCGGATGTCTCTCCGAGACGCCATGGCCAATGGTTTCCTTACCATGGGGTCGAAGGTCAAGATTGACCCAGAGACAGGGGATGTCTATTTAGTGTCAGATGAAGCTGTGGTACAAGCTCTGGTGGAGGTAAAAAACATGTCTGTCCTGGTGATTATTTTCCATGTCTTTTTTTTTTTTAAGACAAAACAATCTGGAACCTCAGTGTATATGCATGTTATGATTACTGCAGTGTCAGTATATGTCATTGGTCATGAGAAATGTTTGTAGTCTACTAAGACAGTATGACATTAGAGTTTAATGAAAACTAGTTATGACATAAGAGTAAACCAAGAAAGTATACCGAGTATCGTCAGACTTTAGTAAGAAGATGTCATAACTGTTCGAAGATAATGACAACATTTATTTTCAAGTTTTGAAACATTTTTAGGAAAGTCATTTTCTTATCTAGATACCAGGAGTAGTGCCTGCTTTTTCAGCATTTAATTTTTGCATTGTTCCGGTTGAAGTATTTCACTTCAGTTTTGAACTCACACTTCAGATAGTTTTAGTCTTGTGACTACCATGGGTTGTGTGAGATTTATTTCAGCATATTTTTTTTTAAAGCCATTATTTTAGAACAGTGATGATAATTTGATAGAGTTTACTGAGATGATAAACCATTCTTACCTGTCTGGTAACAGGGAAAAAGCGGTGAGGAAATGGACTCAAAGTGAAACAAGCCAATATGAAAGTCCATTAGGCTGAAAGAAATGAGTACTGGAAACAGCATGAAACAAAAAATGGAACAATAAGTTAGGACACAAGAAATACCAGAAAATTTTAATCCAGAGGGAAACATAGGGAAAGAGTAAAGAATAAAAGACAGTTTCTGGGGATGAAAAAAAAAACAGCTCATGAAAGGAAATTATAAAAATGGAAGGAAGAAAGTAAAGGTGACAGGAATGAATGTCAGTTCGTTTGTTTGTACTGTAAAATGTATCAGTTCGTTTGTTTGTACTGTAAAATGTACAGATAAAATCAGATGAGTAATCATGGTTTGTGAGACTTGAATCACTCTTTGTTCTGTTTCTCTCTCAGGTTAAGGAGAACTCGGACTGGCTGGCTGACATAGAGAAAGCCCTGGCTGCCCAAGGCCGACCTAGCGAGAGACTGGAGAGGTTGAAACAACAGGCTGAGGACTGTCTGGTGGGTATCTACTGCTGTGGGCCTGAGCCGCTGGTGGCTGGGTACCTCATGGCTGAAATAATATGATCTGTCATGCTGTCCTTTTAGTGCTCTTAGCTGATCTCAACTGAAGATCTGCGGTTTTAATTTAATTTTATTGTCACATGTACAGTAAATTGTATCTGTGTAGGTAGTCATCAAGTGAAGTTTAGACCTCATTGAAATAGTAACTTAACTAAAGAATTAACTCTCCGCCTTTTTAATAGTAGGGAGTTTGCGATTCTCCTAGCTAACGACGGGAACGTAAGCTTTGACCCCTGGAGCGTCACTTTCGGAAATT
>JBCAUA010072333.1:0-10985 GCA_038406235.1 Peronia verruculata
TAGATAGATAGATAGATAGATAGATAGATAGATAGATAGATAGATAGATAGATAGATAGATAGATAGATAGACACAATGGTATAGTCTCACATGTGAAAACATCATCCGTCGCTTTGATTTTAGTGCATATTGTTCTAGTTATAAAATGCCATTCCTCCTTAGACTACCAGACTACTTTACCGTGAATAAGGACTAACACTGCCTGGCACTCGAAAGACTACATAATACAACCAGTGACATTGATACCTACATCTTAGTCTGAACTCTAATTCTGCCCGTCCCACTGTGGTGTTTCTCCATACACAGCATGTTTAAGTTTGAGATCAGCGCCGATAAAAGACACCTCATCTTCCCAACCTCCTGTAGGTATCTAGCGGGATCACATCTCATTTGCTATTTCGCACCCATGTGCCCTAATATGATCGTCACAGACCTCTAGCCTACTGACAGCGTGCCCAACAATGCACTGCATTATGTAAGAATGTTTGCTTTTAACCCTTTTAATGGCGGCTAGTTACTAACAAAAATCTTTATCTACGTAACACCAAGAGTTGTGGCCAAACAGAAAAGCTAAAAGAATTATAGTTAACGAACATAAAACCAATAAAATCACTAGATCTAAATCTATAATCTTGCATGCCAAATCTTTGGCACTGCCTTAATTTTGTAGCATGTAAATTTTGTTAATTGCCTATAGTTAAAAATGTATTTTCTGTGAGACCACAGAGTTAAAGGATTGCTGACAAGTTTTGAAGGATCACGATATGGGGCCTTGAGACCAGGCATAGACCGGCGCACGTCCGTGTGAGATTTGATCGGAAGGCAAGCAGAGCTTAAATGGTGATAATTCTTGCTATGTAAAGACGTTTGGCTTCACATCTTGTTTCTCTGTCCTCAAACGTACATCTATAGGAATAAAGGCGAGGGGAGTGGGGACATGGTATCCCACGTTATCGCTCATCCATCTTTACACAGTGGCATTCGCAGAAAGTAGTTGGCTGTTGAAACAGAAGCCAGTTGAATTTATGTTAAGAAAGCGAAACCACGTGAGTGCAGTAAAAGAGTTCACACAATCGTTTAGATGTTCATGTAAGTATGGTTCCCCACAGTGGGTGACATCGCCTCCTCTCTCCCTTTGAAACTTGACATAAATTGATCTTAACATGAAACAGAGCAAAAAAAAAAATCTCGCCCATGCATCTGCACCAACATCTGCACTTAAATATGAGATCCAAAACTTCGAAGTTCTGATCTGTAGGAATATGAACATAAAGTTACGACTAGGACAATTGGCGATTCTCCTAAGTTAAGACGCTAGCATTTAAAAATAATGTGCTATGTATAATTATGATATGGCACATTCGGCTTTCTCTGCAACACAGCTGCTTTCTCAGCAAATGAAGGCTTTTTGCCAGTTTCAATCAATCGCTTAATCAAGGTCTACGTGCACTGTTTTCCATAACTTAAAATTAGTTGAAAGAGAGGCGAATTCCATAATTTCAAATTTAGGTTCAGGATCGTTTTTTCCATTCCCTATTTAAATTTGATAGGCAAAGTTCCTTATGGTAACACTGTTCAGTTTCCCTTATTAGGGATAAAATTATAGCTACTTCCATTACAGTAATGGAGATTAAAAATAGATTGTTAGGACTTGATTCTCTGATCGTCTTCTCTGCGTAGAGAGGAGAGAGAGAGAGAGAGCAATAATCTGCCGCATATCGCTGGACATTCTCGTTGTCCACATACCTCCCTCCTTTCTAAGTTTATCTGTGTAGGCGTAACGAGAACAGCAAAATGGAACAGACTGCATAATTTCCACGACACTGCACTTATCTCTTAAACATTGCTTCCATAATTAGTCCACATAATAAAGTCTTTAAATGGCGCCGATAGCAAATCAACAGGACACTTCCACACTATGGACCAATGTGTTTAGACATCAGCACACAGGAATGAGATCTGAAGTAGTTTTGCTGACCAGATACTTATCATTCATCCATTCATCCATCCATCCATCCAGCTACCCACCCACCCACCCATCCATCCATCCATCCATCCCTGCATCTACCCATCCATCCATCTCTGCATCTATCCATCTATCCATCCATTCATCCATCCATCCATCCATCCAACCATCCATCCATCCACCCACGCACTCATCCATCCATTCATCCATCTATCTGCGTATCAATCAGTCTGTTTGTTTCTCTAAGTATCTACCTTTCACACACTCAGAGAGGCGAATAAGACAATACATTCCTTGAACTCCTCAGACGAGATACAAAATGTGGAGATTCTCCCCTCACCGTTAGTGCCACGTCACTCGCTTCTACAAAACGTTCCAGGGCATGTCAATATTCCTGCCAGCCTGCACACCAGTGGTTGAGGGTTCAAAGCAGCGCCCGCCACAGACTCACCGCCCAGAGCTTGCACGAAGATACATGTGCGACTGAACAAATCAAAACACTAAAGCGCAGTTGTGTTTGCAGACTTTGTTTCTCTCATCGCACTCGGCCAGCACGTTAAAGCACTTACACTGTTAGGACAACATTCATTATGCAGGTGTAAATATTAGAATTGGAAGATAATCAATGGGGGGACACCGTTAAAATATTGTTCCCATGTAAATGAGCACATGCATCTGCTTATCGGCAAAACTTGGGAACGACCTGTGATTGGGGGAAAAAAAAACGTACCTGAAAGTAGGTATTTCATTTCATTCCCCATAGCTGCTTGGGAGAGGGTGGG
Source organism: Peronia verruculata (assembly GCA_038406235.1). Taxonomy (NCBI): domain Eukaryota; kingdom Metazoa; phylum Mollusca; class Gastropoda; order Systellommatophora; family Onchidiidae; genus Peronia; species Peronia verruculata. The sequence goes on from JBCAUA010072333.1 coordinate 2,750, forward strand.
GGAAGGGGGGATCTTGAGACACCACTGATGACATCCTGACTTTCTTTCTGCATTTGTCCCGGTCTTCGCTAGCTACTTACAGTCTATAATCAGAGTGAGATTGGTCCATTCCTGCCTGACAAACCGTTCTACATTCCTTCGTTTCTTCTACGTCTCCCCCCTCCCCCGGGGGCCCGGGGGTATATAGGTATGTTCCCTGCTCCCACCTGCAGGTGATGTAAGCCAGTCATCGGGGGGTGTCTCCAATGGGGTGCCATCCTCGACATTCCAGGGGAGACATCTCTTCTCTCTCTCTCTCTCTCTCTCTCCTTGCTCTTGTCTTCTGTCCCTCTTTCTTTCCTCTTTTCTTCTTGATGTGTATCTAACCGTGTTTGGCATAATAAAGCCGTAATCTTGCTGATGTGTCGTTAAACCCCAACACAAACAAACAAACAAACAAACTTCTACGGCTCGACATCTTTAACTGCTTTTAGTACAAGTGCATGTGACAACGATCGTCAACTTCGACTTTGCCTCACAATATTGCCTACGTTTTACTGTAAGTAAGGTTTCCACATTTTCCTTTCAATGTGTTGGAAATTTCGCATACATTTTTTTTTTTTTTTTAGTCGGGGTGGGGGTTGAGGGGCAAGGGGGGAGGGGGTCTTTTTCAATACAAAATAAATGCTTAGAAGTGAATTGTGATTAGAGGGTTAAAGTTTTAAAAAATATTTATTTGAATCACCACTACAGCAAAATCACATGTTTTTTTGTTTTTTTTTTGCATAGATATAAATTTTAACTTCACCGGAAAACTCGGAATGTCTGGCCAAAAACTTTAAAAAATACCATTTATTCCTTTGACGTCAATCTGTGTTATGTTTCGCTCCGATTTCAAGCCGAGTTCCATGAACTTTTGCCTCAGAAATAATATAGAAGACTTCATATTTGTCCTAAACAAACGCGATGAGAACTTATTTCTTGACCTTGTCTCAGAGGGTCAGTCAATGTCCATCCTTGACTATGATATTCCCTGTCGGTCACTGAGTCATAATCAAGTGAAATACGCACTATTTACCCGATTCACTCCGAGATCTACCCTTACATAACATACAGAACCCTAGGAAAGCAGTCAGCCCTGAACGACAGAAGGTGCTGAACGACCAAGATTAAAAGATGTTGCGTTAGAATGGACCTTTTAACAGAAAACAACAACCGCGAAAGCGATTTGTATTTTGAGGGGAGAGGGGGGGGGAAGAATCCCTCTTCAGTACGCCCCACCTCTGTCACATACATACTTGAAAAACCGCACAAAAAAAAAAAAAAAGGCAAGGCCAACTCCATTCTTGACTTGTAGGTGTCAAAAGTCACTACCTAGAAATGCACCTGGTCCATTCTCATTTTTGAAAAATATATATACCTTTACCTTTTAATCTGACAGTGCTTGCTCTGATTTTATTTTTCCTATTTCATAATGTGATTTTGTTCAGTAACACTCAAGCTCATGAATTAATATATAAAAATAATTCTAGATCTTACCAACACCTAAAACAAAATGTACATAGTAGGAAAAAATTTATCTGTTATTACAAGTTCGTCCTGTACATAAACTACAGAGAGGTGCCGTAGAAGAGAAGCTGGCTCTAGCTCACCAGTTTGATTTTCTCAAGGTTAACGGGAGACAGATCGAATCAAAGACAATTTACAGCAATGGACACGTGCCAATCAGTGTGACAACTCTGCTGATGGTGTAGCTGGAAATATCAACCTCCTCTACAATCGCTCGAACCGGAACATTATGACGCCTCGCTGATAGCGACGATCGCCGAAGCGGTAAAATGTAATCATTGGATTCCCGAGATGGAGCCGTACTTTTACCTAACGACGAAGCAGGACTTGGTCATAATGACAGAGTTGCCTAAGCTAGGAAGCTCTTCCTGATAGTGAGCTTAAAGAAAGAGACAACGTAAAAAGGTGAAAAGTAATGAGGTAGGCAGACATCTGAGTACAGAACAACGCACAGATTAATTAAGGAACGTACAGAAATTGAGCGAGCACTCACAGAGTGTCAATTTATTTATGGGAAAAATGTCAAAGTCCAGTGATGTTTCAGAATGACTCCCGCTAACAAAAACTGAATTTGAATGATCCCCATTGACATAAACTGATATGATGCGAGTATGCTGACGAAATTGTTATTACGCTCTGACACCTGAGCAGAATAGAAAGATGTGCTGACGCTAACATATCAGTGCGACGTTCAAGTTTTTTTTCTGACATGGACAACTGAACATTCTCTTTATATAATACCATTTTAGGACATCACTTATCAGAGATTTACTGAAGAAGCCAGAGAATGCCAGATTTACACAGGTGACAGAATCAAATAAATAAACACCACACTCGCTTACCTAATTATTATCCCTTTGTTTACCGTGACCACACTTGGACAATGACTTAATGATTCGGCCCCCAAAACTCTGAGACTTTCATAACCCACTTTCATAATATTTTTTTTATACAAAGATGAATCCTGCACAGACTTCATATTTCACCATCATCTTTATATCGCTAGACAAAACAGAAAATTCTGCCAAATGAGTTTTAGCACTTGCTTTGTTTGAGTCCTTCCCCTGACGTGTATCATTTTTTGGCTGTCTCTAACCATCACATACCACCTTCGCAACATGTTACATTCTTGACCCCATCACGACATCAGACTGCACCTGTTGAACTCTTCCCTGACTTTTTTTTTCTTCATTCCTGTATTATTTTTTTCAATTCTCGCCAAGTATGTCCCGTTTTTTTTTTTTTAAATTTTAAATTTACCTTTGAAGTTTTACTTTTTACTCTTTCCACTCGGAACATGAAAGTGATTTACCTGGAGTTTACGTATCTGACAATGTATGTAATTGAAGAGTTAGATCTATTTCTGGTGGTGGTGGTGGGGGAGGGGGGGTGACATAAGATTAAGAAAAGATTTTGTTTTTCATGTTTAAAGCTGGGTTAAGATTGGGCCAGAGAAGGGGAAGTGGGATTAAAATGTCAAGAATTCGCCTCCGATGCTGCGATAATTTACCCGCTATCCTAATGATCATTTTTAAACGTGCTGCATATCTCTGATAACTGGTCCACCTGTCGCTGGCTGTGCGTGATGGAATGACTTTATAAGTACTGATCTGTATGTAACATGGAAAATCCATTTTTTTTGTTTGTTTGTTTGTTTGTCTGTTTTGTTTATTTTTGTTTTATTTTGACAATTTACTTTAAAAACATTGATCAGACTGAGAGGTAGGGCGGGGGGGGGGGGGTGGTCTGGTTTCCGGGGGAGGGGGGTGTTCTGGTTTAAGGGGGAGGGGGGTGTTATGGCGCCGACATAAGGCGTTTGCTTCTTGCTGAAATCGTCGTTGATTCTAATCTGACTAGGTGATGTAATGATTTAGAACCTACTTCCTCCCCCCCCCCCTACTAATCAACAGTCCCTTGGCTTCTTAGGTAGGGAAATCCGATGCCTAGCCTTCTCAGATAATACCGAATATATGGAGGTCCCATGTCCATGTTATGGACGTTAAAGAATCCTTGGCAGCTAAAAATTGGATGGTGGGTAGGCGGAGAGGTATTTAAAAAAAAACTTCTTAACAAAATGAACACCCAGTTAAAATGAGCCCAGATTTCATAGGACTGAGAGGGTAAATAATGCAATGTAAGTAACGTGGCTAACATACAGCCGTCATCAGCAGGAGCCCATATAACATTACATGAGAAATTTCACTTGGATTGTGGCAGAACACGATGACGGAGTTTTATAAACTCACCCACAGTTTTCTATAACGTTAAGACGGCATGTGCGAGGATAAAATACCTATCCCGAGAGAAATTATACCCAATATCGAATATAATGTCTCGGTAGATAACCAAGAATTTGAAGCGAGAAGATCTAGAGAACTGACATAGTTTGAACCTTTGACCCAATTTACAATGTGCCTGTCTGACAGGCGAACATTTACTCCAACGCCAGAAAAGAGTTTTAGGTCTAACATGAATTTTTTCACAGCCTCGATTCGTTCTTTATTCTTCAAAAATAATTTTTTAATAAAATCTTACAAACCCAGACAGTCTCGGAAGACTATGTAGTTGCGCTCTGGGCGTTTTTTTGTACAGTGTCTGGTGTGGCTGTCCAGCCCGATGTGGGAGTGGCAATTTCTGCAGCAGAGAGCACATATTAGGTCTGACGCTGGTCTGTCTGCCTGGGCTGCAGCTTTTCTTACCATCCTCTTTGCCTCATCCTTCTCAGCAAGTGTCTCTTCAAAGTTGGAGAGATCTTTCTACACAGCCTGGCTGACGGTTCGAGGGCTGTTGCTTCTCAGCTGTTTTGGGGGGATGTTAAAAGCCGTTAGGTCTCTCTCTCTTGTATATGTCTTTGAATCGATCGTGGCTGTGGTCTGTCTATGGGGCGTTTTCCCTGCACTTTTTTTTTAAGTAAAAGCAAAAATAAAACAATGTGGAGGGAGGGTTATCCACAGATCAACTAACAATTTCGAAGCAGTTTCTTAAACTCAACTGCAGACAGTTTTGGCTGTGACCTATTAATAATACGCTGGATATATTTAGAACTAGATCCAGTCATGCTGAGGGTAGCTGGCTTTGAAGTAAAATAATTCAGCCCTTTTTTATATATTGTAACTCGTGAAACTCCGGACTTGTTTAAAGGTTAATTGATATCGAATGATTCTCTGATAGACGTGTATCGCAAGCCTATATAATGTAGCGTACCGTGGGCTGATAAGCGTACAGTCTGGGTACTGTTTATTTAAAAGAATAACTGAGTACACATTCAGTTTAGCGCTGGGTCAAGCTTACACTCTTTAATCATGTATCAATAAATCAAATAAAGTTTAACACAATTTTTTTTTTCAAGCAAAGAAATGAGTATAAGAAACCAAATTTCCTCATTGAGATACAACAAAACGTCAAAACTGTTAAAGATAAAATAACATTTAACAACAACAATAAAATCCTAGTTTGAAAATACAACTTGTAATAACAACATAAGATTTAAATCAGAAACAATTTCACAAAATTTATCAACTACACTGCTGTCTTTATGGGTGAGAAATAATATCATTTCTGCCATCTGAATTTCAATGTGCAAACAATTATAACCATACTTGGTAATTCTAATTTCATCAATACTGGTGAAACCAAACTGGATCACCCCGTGCGATTGTATCGATGTTGATGGATTTGTAGAAAAGGTTGCGATGACAGTGCGGAGTGCGTCAGCTGTCAGACGCTTGATGTCCCTACCCACGGAGTTCAGTGCTTGGAGCCTCGGCAAAGCTCGATGATTAATCATTGTTAATGCCACGAGAGGCAGACATTCCAATGAGCAGGCCATGACACAAGAACGCGCGAACGGTCGTAAATCAGACATTGGCATGGCAAGATTATGGTCCACCCTCAGTCACCACCCACAGGCTGGCCCTCGTTATCGCTCGAGAAGCTTGACATAATTGAAAAACAGAGCACCTTAAACTGAACAGTTCGATCCAAGTGTTCTTAAGACATATAGCGGAAACAAACTATCTCTCAGTGAAGAATGAATGTAATCATGGATTTTTCCGCTGTCAATTGCGAGACATGCAGGGGCCTCTTCACATTGTAACACTCCTGGCCCACTGCGCATTGTAACGGAAGGTTTTAAAAGAGTGGCGTCGGCTGTTACAATTTACTCCCGTTACTTTGATAGACCCGGAGATTGTAAAACTGGTTGGAGTTCAAACGGTGCCGTCAGTGGTTGGAATGTGGAGTCTGGCCAGTTACCGAGGCTTTATGGAGGCTTTTACTACAAGCGAGTGACGGAGACATAGCAAATACACGCGTCTGTTACCAGAGCGTTATGGGCTTGTTTTGGGGATCTTACGTGGAAAAGAAAATTCCACTGGGAGGTAGAAGGGCCCTCGCCAGTGATGCTTTACCAAGGATGTTGACAGTTACATATCCAGGCAAATAATGGAGTGATAGTGAGGGAGAACAGGTATGGGTATTCCCAGGGCAATTCACTTTTCCCTAATTTTTTTTCACTGACAGTTAAGACCATGCCATACAGATTATGTCGTGTGATATCTATTTTGTTTTTAACAATATTACTATTATTATCATTACTACTACTTTAAACAGTCTGTTTCACAATCTCAGACATTAATAAAATAAAAAAAACCTGTCTCCCCCCCCTCCCCTGCCCCAATCAGAGAGAGAGAGAGAGGGGGGGGGGGTGGGGAGTGAACGAAAGAGAAATCAATAATGGAATCAATGATATTCAATCTTCACATTCTTTTTCCTTCAAATCTGCCGCTGGATGTGAAAATGTGGGGAAAAAAAACTAAAAAAAAAAAAAAAAGCATAAAGACTGAAATTATTTGTGACTGTCAGCTACTGTAAACCTTCCTGTATTTGGAGTCAACAAGTTTTCTGTTCGTTGTCTACCTATTGTCTCGTCCACACTTTCTTCCGCTCATCCACCCCGATGTCTAGTATTTCAGCAATGTTAGAGTACATTAAGTAACAAGGAACTCGCTCAGTTGTAAAACAAAGAAAACTTGATTTCGTTATGGCCCAGAGAAGCTCGATAGGATCAGATGGTCGGGCAAGGTAAGGGGTGAGAAAGGCAAAGGTCTCTCCTTTATTTGCTCCCCGTGGCTTCTTCATTTACTCGCGCCTAATCGCTTTGTAATTTGGTACGCACATCGGAGTGTCTGTGGACAGGGGAGGGGGGGCGAGAGAGACAGAGGAAGAAGAAGAAGAAGAAGGATGGGCAAAGAAGAAAGAGAAAAAGAGGGAGGAGAAGGAAGAAAGGCACGAAATAATTAAAAAAAAGCAATAAATTAAGGGTTTCAGGGCAAAACGCGACGCAAAACGCCATTTTCTGAAAATTGTATGTTATACCCCTCAATACTGGGAATGGCGGTAGAACTATGTGGTAAGAACTTTCCTTTTCACCATAACATGACTTATCCTTCCCGAGCGAAAGTCTTCAGAAAATTCTAGTAAATGATAAATCACTAACTACTGGAGAACAAATTATCATTTTTCTCTAACTGGCGATTTTGGATATGTCTCATTTTGCCCCGAAACTCTTCTAATTTAGCCGGTGCCACTATCAGGGATATTATCCTGTAGCTTAATTATCAAATTTATTGGTAAGTTCTGCGGTTTGTTATGCGGATCGCGTAAACAGGATGAAAGCAAAATAATAACAGAAACAATAATACACAGACATCCAGCCCAGGTGCGCTGGTCTGCAGGGCACGGCGCCCTCATTAACCCGATTAGTGCCAGTCCAGGAAAACGGTAGGACGAAAGGCTTTTTCTCCATCCCTGGCAGCAGCTGAGTTTTTGTTGTTTTTTTTTTAATAGAAAACATATGAGATTGAGAGTAACGAATCTCCCCTTGCTTTTAGGCCTAAGCCACCACTGCTTATCGTGAACAGAAATACACCGGCAGCCCAGATGGTTGTGCTGAAACAATAAGGGTTAAAGTTGTGTGTAATCGCTACAGTAAGTTTTCATGTGAGACCGGCCAACAACTATCTCGCTGGCAAAATGCCGGACAGAACACAAAATAACAATAGTTAGAAAACAAAACTACCCTGTCCATGATAGGAAACAAGTCAACAGGCATATAACTTATAAACCGCCAAATTCTTTTAATAATAATGGCAATTTCTTTATACCGGTACACTCACTCCCTCCCTCCTTCCTTTCTTCACTGATTCACTCTCCTCTGCTATCTTATTGCTTCAGTCCCCTTCATAAATCTGTTCTTGGAGATCTTATTCTCTTTCACTCTCTTCCCAGCAGAGGCCCGGGGTGTATACTAAGTAGGTTCTCTGCTCCCACCTGCAGGCGGTGTAAGTACGTCATCGGTGGGGTGTCTTCCATGGAGTGCCATCCTGGACATTCCAGGGGAAACATCTCCTCTCTCTTTCTCTCTCTCTCTCTCTCTGTTTGCTCCACTGTCTTCTGTCCCGCTTTCTTTCCTCTCTTCTTGGCTTGTACTTGTATGCGTATCTTACCGTGTTGGACACAATATAGCCCTAATCGTTCTGGTGTGTCGTTAAACCCCAACACAAACAAATAAACCAACAAACACGCTCTTTCCGCCGCTTCTCTCTCTTTTTGTCTGTCTGTCGGTCTGTTCCCCCCCCCCCCCCCATGTTTCGCTCACACATTTGGATTATCATTCATTTACTCATTC
>JBCAUA010072344.1:0-10984 GCA_038406235.1 Peronia verruculata
GGTTGTAGTTGTTGTTTGCATTGTTGTTTGTTTTGTTGTGGTGGTTGTAGTTGTTGTTTGCATTGTTGTTTGTTTTGTTGTGGTGGTTGTAGTTGTTGTTTGCATTGTTGTTTGTTTTGCTCTTATTTGTTTTTGTTGGTGTTGTTGATATAAGTTTAACGCAGTAAATCACAATTTTGTAAAATTTGTATTTATTTATTTATTTGTGTTTATTTATGTATCTGTTTATTTTGCAGCCGGAAATGCATCAGAGAAAAGAGCAATAACCTGGAGTTACGGGTCACTTGCCTGTATGACATTTAGGTGGGGGAGGTGGAAAAGATTTGAACGTTCTTTTCTATTGACTCAATGGTCGCTTAGTTTCATGGACATGGAAATCCCAACACCTGGAGGGTCTTTGAACTTCTCTAACTTTGGCTAGATGATAGAATCTTGCATTAAAGGAATAGAAAAGGATTTTAAGGCACTCCAAAATAGAAATGAAAAACAAAAAAAGATTTTTTTTTTTTAAATCCATTAACTAGTAGTGCACGAGCCTGTCATAATTATATATCAATATCCTAATCACCTGGAAATAGTCCCAACCATCTGTGGTATGAGATGTCATGCCTATGGACATGTCGTTGTGAAGATCATTATCATTATAAAACCAATCTAGAATTAATAATGATTTAAACAAAACTGGAACAAATAAAGAGCATGGGACAATAGCACATTGATTAGATATAGAAATAGATCTTTAGTGTACTAGATCTACATACACTCAAACATTACGCAATGTTTACATGAAGATATAGCTGTGATATCTTTGTCTGCATGATTAATAACATATTTTATAGCGAATTATTTGTGAGATCTCATAAAATAATTACGATCGAAATCAAGATCTAGAGCTGAAAAATTTTTTTTTTAAAAGTCCAGATCCATTTGGTACCTTTGTTAATTAGCTAATTGATGGTAGCCTACCAGTAGTAATAAATTCTATGTCTGGATACAAGATGGCGAAATATTTTGGAAGTCTGGCCGATGATAATCTTTCCAGATACCTGCACTACCAGTTGCTACATCACACACTCAACTGATTGTCAGTCAGACTAAGAATTAGGCCTACATGTTTCCTTTCTCTTCCGAATCACCAAAATTATTTCCAATTTTCTAGCTGCAGACTGCATGTCACTGATAAACTTTAGATCTGTCAGTGCCATTTATGTGCACTTCATCTATGGATTTTATTCATATCAGTCGAGCTTGACAATGGAACTTGGTAACTGACCACTTTTTCTTCATCAAATAATTTAGAGATATGAAATGTAGGCCTACGAGGAAAATTACTGTTTATTTTTCAGTGACATTATGGTAAAGCCCTTAAGAGAACAGGTGCAGACGTTTTTACCCAACGTATCGGTGCATCATTATTTGTTTTTCTTAAGCCTTTCAATCTTAAGAGATAGGATTATCTCGGTTTTTTGAAGTTGTCAATTTTTGCTGAGAAACTTTGTGGGTAGAAATTTGGAACCGGAATTTGGAAATTTGGCCCGGACTAAGGCACTCAGGCCTACTTTTCCATCGATTTTTGAACCGCCAAGGGTTCTTTAACGTGCGTAACGTACACACGGGACCTCCGAAATATATTGGCCCTTATCCGAGAAGGCTAGACGTCGGGCTTCCCTATCCACAGGAAGCCAGGGACCGTTGAGTTACTGAAAAAAATGCGGGTTTTCGATCTTCGTGTCCTGTCGTCCCCCGATGCAGAACCCGCGAGTCGATCCCGGCAGCTCCATGAGCAGACGCCATACCCATTGAGCCACCATGTCCCCCTCGGTGCATCAGGAGGATGGACCGATGGATGGGAGGTCAAACTCCGATTGGATACCATGACCTAGATCTAGATCTCGATCAATGTCTACAAGTCGATTAATCGTCTATGAAACCACTGACTTTCATGAGCACTTAGAACGAATAAAAGATGCAACTCGAGACACAAATATATTATAATCATGATTGTATCATGATGTGCTTGTGTAACATTTAAACGAAATTCAATGATTATGATGACGTTGTTATTTAAGGGAAATAACCGTGTAAATATTTCAGATCATCAAGATTTTTTCACGATTAAATTCCAAGGACAAGATGGCTCAATGGTTCATGGGAGATAAGCAAAGAAGTCTTTGTATATCATTAAGATTGTAGGAGTTAATTCCCATCAAATAAACATCGTAGAGGAAAAAACAAAAGAAAACAAAATAAAAAATGAAACAAAAAAAAACAAACAAACAAACAAACAAAGAAACAAACAAACACAAAAACAAGAAAGCAAATAAACAAAAATGAACCCAATGTATTGACTCTAGTGACCATATTCATAATAACATTCTTATTTGTTCATCTCCATTTTTAAAGTAAAGAGATTCAAAGACAAGTTCTGTATATAATTCGTCCATGAAACACATTCATTGTTATTTTGTTCTTTTCCCTTGACAAACAGCTGGAAGCTCCCCTTTTCCTTCTCCTCCCATAATACATCCCATTTTTGTTCTCTTCGTGTTCACGGTAGAAAGAGACATTAACCTGTGTATAAATGCATCACCAAATGAAATACTACATGTTTATTGTAATGTTTGGAGGCTAGATCTGCTTAGCAACCAGTTATCTACATGTCTGTTCAGTGAATTTTGTTTAACAGGAAGATTAATGAGTGTAAGCCTATTGGCAGGCAGTAGGCAGTTGGGTTAGAGCAGTAGAGATGTGGTTTGGTGGGTAGATAAAAATACAGGTATGTGGTACTGATTTTAAATTTAAGTGGCAAACAGGTGTACAGGTTAAAATAGGGTAGACAGATATGAGAGATAAACTATTAAAGTTTGTATAGAACTGGGTGACACACGGCTGTTTGTTACAGCCTTACTTGAAGTCTCCCTGGGGAAAAAAAAAACTCAACTGAACTGCTGCAGTACACACCATCAACGTTAATATTTGTTGATAAAAAATACCAATAAACAAAATTGACATATTTGGTCACATCTATGTCCATGGTGCAGAGTAGAATTAAGGCTTTGAAGTGCAAGTGCTCCAAAGTGAAATATTCTGGGATATCTAAATATCTAAATATATATATATATTGCCAGATTTATTCAGATATGACATGGATAACCAGTGCCTTCCTTTCTGTCCCCATACCCTTGTCAACATGTGAACTTCCACTTCATCGAACACCATGTGTCTGAGAACAATAGATAAACCATTTGTCATTGAGTTATGCAGTGAGGATCTAAATGGGAGAGACTCAGAAGAGATGAGACATTCTTTTGCACATAGTGACAAGATGAAGAGGTTATAACTTAATTCAGCATAAAAAGATACTCTTTTAACAGGACAGAGGTCTACCGGTACATAAGTAATAATGATAATAGATAAAAATGACAAATTATATATTGAACAGCAAAGCAATGTTACAGACTCTTTCTCTTTTCACTCTTTCCTTCTTTCTTTCTTTACTTATTAGCCTGTTACAACATATATTGATATACTGTTATTTTTTTTTTTTACCACAGCATTATCAGCAGCAATGAGCAAGACATGAGGTGTGAGATATGAAACTTTATTGCAGAAACCAACGAATTAAAAGAGCATTTTTTTTTTTTCTAAAGTATCTGGGGGATACGGATGGAAAAATTAATAAAAATAAAAAGAGACACACACATTATACTACACACAATGAAAATTATGACGATGGAAAGCAAAGGCAATAGGAAAAATATGCTTGTATTAACATGGAACGCTGTGAAAGTGTCAGTCTAAGAATGGAGACACACGGATAGAGAGTGTATAATGCATTTCATATAAGAAATTGTACAATGGTAACATTGTAACAGATCCCATAATTTCCAGGCTACTACAGTTTCAGCAATGTTGTCATTCTCAACAAGTTATTATTGCACGATATAATGTCATGTAGATAAAAGTGTGTGCAATAATATGCACTTTTCTCCTCTCCAGCCCAATCAATATAATATCTGTAAAGCCCCGATAACGAACACAAAATCAAGTACCGGCACCTAACATATATTAAGATCTATTTACATGTGTACATGTAGATCTAGTTCTTTGCTGAACGAAGACAATTACATGGACGTAATATAAGAAAACATCACTCTGTCAAGGTCACTAAATATTGTCATCTTTGACCATCATCGTCGTCGTCAGCTTCAGTAGCCTACATCTCGAGAGATGAAGGTGTAGCGCTAGATTTTGGGATGGCATCTTCTGGTGGCTGAAGAGCCCCACACTTGAGCGGCAGTCTCACGAACAATTGTTGCAGATAAAGGGGGTTGACACTGCCACAGAGGCTCCACTTGCCTTTCTCCTTTCCCTCTTGTCTGCGAACTGGTTGTTTCTGGTGGTTTCTGCTCTCCAAGATGATGGTTGTTGGCAGAGCATTCCCAGGTGATGGGGTCAATGTTGGCTGTCTTCATGTCCCGCTTGCAGACGTCCTTGAACTGGAGCTGCGGCTTTCCTGTGGGGCAAGAGCCAGGGCACAGCTCCCCATAAAGCATGTCCTTTGGGATGCCCCTGTCATCCATGTGGCATAAGTGGCTCCTAGCACCTGAGGCGTTTCTGGCTGAGGAGTGCAAACAGGCTAGGGATGCCGGCCCACTGGAGAACCTCTGTATTTGTCACCTCACCTTGTCTGGCCACTTCATCTGAAGGAGGCGTCTGAGGCAGCGTAGATGGAAGCTGTTGAGCCGCTTCTCCTGGCCAGCATATGTAGTCCAAGACTCACTCTCGTACAGCAAAGTGATGAGTATGCCGGCCTGGTATACACATAGCTTTGTGTTCACTGTTAGCTGGCTGTTGCTTATTCAGCTTGGACATGACTGTGGTGGCTTTCCCAATCCTGCTGGATATCTCTGTGTCCAGGGAGAGAGAGTTGGCAACAGTGGATCCCAGGTACATGAAAGTTTCCACAACCTCGAGATGTGTGTTATCAAGATATTACATCAAAGATATACGTATCTGTTAATCTTTTCCAGAAGATTTTATTCCTCCGTTTCTTGTTCTTATATTATGTTATTATTATTATTATTATATTGCTATTGCTGTTGTTATAATTATTTTTTCGTGTTTTATTGTCATTATTACTATTACTATTATAATAAGTATTATTGCTATAATATTACTTTAAAGACATCTCTGTTTTCAGGAATAGATCAGAGAAAATGCTTCTCTGTCAGGCAAGGTGGAAATTGAAACAGGATGTCATACTTAACTTTTGTTTTAGTCCTAAGAAAAAGAGACATAAAGTAACAATATTTTTGCCTTTTGTCTAAATAATTAATATTTCAAATTCCAGGGCTCAGACAAATAGCCTGTTTATTCATCATTCTGTGCACAATTTATAATCCAGAGACAAATTCTATCATTGAAACATACTTTTTAAATGATCTTCCCGTCCCCACCCTGTTCATCACAGATGTTTCAAGTAATGGGAATTAACTCAAACAATCTTTGTGACAAACAAGTATTTCTTTAGTTATCTCCCTTAGACTATTGTGCGACCTTTTTCATCGGCGTTCACTCCTTAAATCTGATGAACTGAAAATATTTACAATTACCAAAATGATTATTACTGCTAACATTATTATGCACAAACACAATCATGAGCCGTTTACATTAATATTGCTTCTTGCACTGCTTTCTCTACTTGTGCTAAGTGTTCATGAATACATGTACAAAGTATTTGATTTGTAGATTAGATCTAACGCTAGATTACAAATTCATAGACTACATGCAGATCTAGACCTAGGTCCTATATTCCCTTGGTCTACCATGTCTTTTATTTTGCTTGTTCGATCGATATATAATTGCATCCTCTGTCCTTGACATTTACTAATTCAATGGATATAATAAAAATGATTTTCATTATAACTTGTATTTTATATATCTTGTTCAGCTGATGAAAAGCAAGTACTCATACCCAACTAGATCTAAGCAAAACATTATTATAAAATAAAATGTACTAAAATAGCAAAGAACAGGGAGTTTAGTACATGTATTTTTAGAATTCAACTCCTATATCCTCAGGAACATTAAAATGAAAGGAATCACTCACGAGACATACTGGCAGAAATTATGACTGGTTGGCTTGATACCAGACAACTGGGCACTGATTTCAGTGATTCAGAGGAGAAAAGAGAAATTCCATGCTCTGTGTGACCAATTACTGGAGGATCTGACAGATATCTACTTCTAGCAAACAGATATTTTTCACAAGAGTCATCAGTATCAGCCAATAAACCCAAAAATCAAAGCACAACACCCATGACATTGAAAGTGTCGGCATCAATAGGCAAGCTAACAAAATGGGACAATACAGGTAATCTAATATTAGTCTAGATCTAACATTTCAGTCTTGATAAATTCTTATGATTTGCATCAAAGAGGATCTACATGTATTCATTCATAATCACATGGAGAAAGGAATTCAGAGCTAAATCTATAAACATGGGGTGTTTGTTTGTTAATAAAAATGTAGTACTAGACACCTATTACATCCAATGTCAGACTGCAACTTTATCTTGAATTGTTTATTCTTTTGCTTCATTTTTCTTTGACAACAACTTTACATTTAAAATATACTTAGAATATCTAGTAGATATGAAAAGCTATTAACATTATGATTAGAATAATATTATGTAAAGGTCACATTTACCCATCAGTGCAAATCCGTATATTCAGTTGTAAATTTTCTTGTAGATTCTGGTGCTGCCAAAGAGCAAATCTCCAAGGTGGCAAAATTGTGAAAAGGGAGGGAGAAAAAGATGAAAAGAACTGAAGGTGATTACATTCTCAGTTTATTGTCTATCTGTCCAGTCTGGAGAAACTTTTTAAATATTACTCTGGTAAGCTTTTAAAATTAAATGGTTTGTGAACTCATGAATACTGGAAATTATCACATATATATGATGACATCTGTTTTTGTTGGGTTTTTTTATTCGACACAAAGTCGAATGTTCTTGTTTTCTTATCAAAGATCTGATTATTTTGTTCTGTTTAATTGCAATAAGAATGGTATATATACATAACTTAGATTTTGAATTTCTCTCATCTCA
Organism: Peronia verruculata; assembly: GCA_038406235.1. Lineage (NCBI taxonomy): Eukaryota > Metazoa > Mollusca > Gastropoda > Systellommatophora > Onchidiidae > Peronia > Peronia verruculata. Next base: position 7,113 of record JBCAUA010072344.1, read on the forward strand.
AAATCTCAGGTCTTGTTACAGTTTGATGGGTGGCTTTTTTATATTTACATGTGATTCATCATTTAATATGATGAGAATCTTAACATGAGTTATGATTTCCAGTGCCAATTTACTCATGTGCTATTTTGTCCCTTTAACTAAACAGTTAATTGTACTCACCACTATATTTTACAATGTTATTTGACCAGTTTTGATTGCTTCTATAAAACAATTTGTCAGTTGTATTTATTTTATAGACTCCTCAGTCTTTTTCATTTCCAATACAGTGGTCTCCGTCTAAGAACCCTCTGCCTAAGAGCCCGGTCCGCCTAAGAACCCGCCTCTGCTGGGAAATTAACCCCTCTAAGAACCCGTTCCGGGCGCTCCCATATAAAAATCCGTCTAAGAGTCCGGTGTCGGACCAAGATAACCGAGTACTTATTGTATAATTCTACATCATACTATTCATAATGTCCACTTGAGAGAAACGCACGGTGGTAGATGTGCAGTAAAATGGGGACGGGGGGGGAGGAAACAGGTAGACAAAGGAATGGAAGTGATGCTTGATGTATGACTGCATAATCAGGCCATGTTATTGACTAACCCGTAACCATTTCTTTGTTCAACAACATGTGGGACAGCACTTGTGATTGGCTTTGTGGATAAGGAGGTGTAAGTTTAGCCTCCTGACTGGTCAGCTGTTTTCCTCATTTGGTTGGTCTGTAAACACTTGAGTCACCCATGCGATTATTCGTGGGGTAGCATAGCAATATCATATTTTCAACAATGCTACCGGTATGTGAAAACTCACACCGTGTTTGGGCCCGGAGCAGTACTGGTGTAACTATACGCTAAAAGATCAGAAATTGCTACATCTAATTATAACACATACAGTGAAGAAGGCTGCAATTCGCATAGATAAATCTTTAACTAACAGTAACTATCAACTAATCATAGAAGTGAAGACAATCTGTGATCAGATGGGTTGGGTAACTATTCAATTGGCCTAAGAACCCAACAACTGGGTTTTTAGGCCAAGACCACTGTATTATGATTTGCTGTGTGCTGCTTCCATGCTTCTTCCCAGCAAATAAAGTATTTAAATTATAATGAAACTGTTTTTGTTACCTCAATATTCTTGAATTCTGCCATGACGCAGTTTGACCCATGAGCTTGATGAAGATCTATTAGGCCCTGGCCACAATGCGTCTGTGTCTGTATCTGTGCCTGGGTCTTGCTGTGTAGCAAATGTGTCGGCCAGCAGGAGTGTGCTCCTCTATCTGTTTCTCGCGCTAGCATACCACTGCACAGGGGGACACACTGTAGCCAGCTGATTCCAAAATTAGGTCACCATCACTTCACAATTGAAAATGAGAATTACATCATTCCAGCAAGTCAAACACATTAAATCTCAGTAAATATGAGGAGTTCATTGAAATTCATTTGCTGAAAGTAAGAAAATGATCAGCAGATCCAGAAAAAGCTGGGAAATGTTGCAAACGAAGATAAAGTAAATGTTGTGAGCTTGCAAGACCTAAATAGTGCCGGTGGGTATAACAGAGAGCGCCAGCTGACACACCAGCTGGCTTTGTGGTCAGAGCCAGACGCAATGCAGCCAGCGGCAATGAAATTAGTTTGGCCTATGACTACATGCAGCTACAGTGCAAGAGTTTGACATAGACACAGATGCAATGTGACCAGAGCCTTAGCTGTATCTACTGACCTGTAAAATCAAAATGAAAGAATCATTTGAATGCAAGTGTTATCTAACCACTTTAAGCATTGTTATAATGTATCCTGACCTCGGCGTCCCTATAAATAAGTCATGTAAGCTGATATCTTCAAGGCTGGCAATAAATCCTGGTCTCAGAATTAAATTGTTCTAACTGCAACAATTTTATAATGTGATTTGGACGATCTCATTCTGACATGACGACATTCTGGTGAGCAAAACTCAAGTTGGATGATTCCTGTTGAACAGTGCATGCATGGTGCACACAGATTTCACAGCTTTTTCTTAATTTGGCCACCTTTGTAAGTGTTTAATATTTTCTTGCCTGATATTTGAAATTGATGAATGTTTTGATATTACTGATTTTTGTTCTATTAATTACTGTCTCATTTTGCCATTATGATTTATATGAAGTTCTCTTTAATTTTAAAAGTTGACACTCTGACCTTTTGATACTCATTTTGGCTCGATGATGTTTCAAATCTGGTTGATGTAAACAGTCAGCCTTCCATGCCTACCAGGTGTTTGGTCTGTTATAAAGAAACCTAGGATTTGACCTATGTTCCTTGTACATTTCCTGTATTCAATAGTTTTGCAAATAAAAAACCATAATTTTAAATGTAATGTTTCTATATGTGATACTTTTGTGTTTTATTCCTTCAGATAACTGGTCATTCCTCAAATGATTAAAAAGTAAGTTCAAGATAAGATATTTTCATGAAATGCACAATGTGTAGGAACAGCTCTAAATGAAAAACAATCTCAAAATGACAAATATTTGACATGAGCCTGGTTCTGCATCTCACATTCACTGTCTCAGAATGTAAATTGTATAAATAATAATTATTCAACACAAGGCACACAAGAGCATGTAGACAGATTTACACAGCCTCACATGCTGTCTCACTGCCCTATAGAGCATACCTTATTGTTGTAGTTCATAACAATAAATGCTCTTGTTTTTTCCCTGTAAATAGATTATCATATTATATTGAAACTTCTTTTTAACATTAATTCTAACTGGGTGTGATATTAAAATGGTCTCATTTGATAAATGAATTTATTTTTTGGGGTTAAGCTTGACTCCTGGCATTAGTTATGAAGAGGAGTGCGAAAAGATTAATAGTAGGACAAGCTTTAGAGATTAAAGCAATTTTCATATCATTTTGATTTCACTTGACAAACTGCCAAAAAAATTGCTTGTCTGTGCATGATAAAGAACCATGATAATACATTAGTATAATTCACAACAATGGTACTGAGTACAGTTATACACGATTATAAGATAAAATATCAGTCACATTTCACATCATGCTGAAATAACAAGACTCCACTAGTTTTATGATAGTTCTCCACATTCTCAGAAGTCCACAACCTATGGCACATATGACTTTGGATCAACTTCTGGAAACTGCAAGAAAAGAGATAAGGATAATAATTTATATTAGAACAATCTAGACATATTCCAGAAATTCCTTGATATTTGAGTTTTGTTTAAATATCCTCAGCAGAGTGCATGGTGGAGGAACTTCACAATCATACATCTATCCACAAAAGTAGTCCAATTTCAACATATTCAAAAGTCCGAATGTTTGAGACTGCATAATTAAGAAACCACAAAACAAAAAAACAAACGAAAAATCTCACATATATCACACAAGGACTTAGTAACCTCAATAAGTTTTTTTGTACCTGGATCTTTCCATTTAATCTGTATCCATTTTATTTTAGGCATAATGGAAAACAGTTTCACAATCCAGTTAAGTACATTAAAGTTGATGTCATTGTACGAAGTGAAAAAACACATCAGTAGTCCAACACAAGAATTCAACCAGTCTCATGTAAACTTAAGAGCACCAGTTGCACTTTTTTTCACAGCTTTCCTTTTTATATTACACAGCTGTTCACCGCCGTTCCTTTAGTTTCCTGCTGACCCGCCGAGTTGACCGAGGTCAAAAGGTCAGTCACGCCCCAGTGCCCGCGCGGGCTATAGCAAATGCGTATGGTAAATATTTATGCTCTTTGGAAAGTATTATGGAGGGGACAAACTTATTCTGTATGAAAAATAATCTAATCGACGAAAGGACAAAGTCTTTAGCTTTCATCTGATATATTTTATTTGTATATTGAACATCGTGTATAGTGGTATTACATAGTCAAA
>JBCAUA010072355.1:0-10984 GCA_038406235.1 Peronia verruculata
CATGAGCAAGGAGAGAGAGAAGAGATGTCTCCCATGGAATGTCGAGGGTGGCACTCCATGGGAGACACCCCACCGATGGCGGACTTACACCGCCTGCAGGTGGGAACAGAAAGCCTACTTATATACCCCGGGCCCCCGCGGGGGAGCCTAAGATGTGTCGGAGTATGGCTGAATCGCTGACATTTAAAGCATCTCATGGGATTTGGGACATAAGGGTCCACCTTCAGTTGATGGTATCACGCCTTGATGCTTGTTGGTGGCGTTGGAGTGTCAAATATCCAGATAATGGCGCTGGTACTGATTCTATGACCTCCGCGGCGGATCCTGATACACCGGGCGTCACTGACTCCTACAATGCCCTCGACGATTATTTTCAGGGCAGCCATCTAGGTCTGGGCCCCTCTAGTTCAGGCTCTTGTCAAGTGTTACACGCATGACCACATTTAAATATGTTTAAGCCTTCAACAGTGCTTCTAAATGGCGGTGTTCCCTGGATTCCACCAGCAGGTCGCCAGACTGTGGTTTGGAGATGCGTTCCTCTCCATCAGTGATCGAGCCTACTTGCTTGTAGATATGAAAAACGTTCCAGTTTTTCAGTGGCCTTTTTATTTTTATGTGCCAGCTTTGACGGCACAAACCACCGATATCGTGCTTACACCGCCTGCAGGAGGGAGCAGAGGAACCTAGATATAAGCCCCGGGCCCCAGCTGGGGTTGCATTTAGAGAGTGGGGGACTGTGCATGTGTTGTGGCCCAGAAGGTTAAAATAAATGAGTGTACAGTCGATAAAGGCTGTATGACAACCAAACTATAGCTCTTACCTTGAAATAGTTGTAATGGTTAAATAAAAACGTATTTAAAAATGGTTCTAAGTTCCACTCTACTGGAATCCTGTATGTGAAAGTCACACACCATTTGTTACAAATTTAGGGGCAGAAGTCCCATATATTACCTATACAGGAGGTTTGATTTCAGCTTTCGTTCAATGTATAGTCTTAAATTTCTGCTAATCTATTTTTTCTGGTGAAGACGACCATTTCTATGTATAATCTTTTGATGGAAGTCTTTTAATTTGTTTTCGTTAATACTATATCCTAGTTTTTATTAAATTCTACAGAGCTGTAAAAAATATTGAAGTTTTTTGCCTCTCCTGTAAACCTTGGAAAATGTCGATTACACGACTTTTTTCGCTCAGGCAAAGAGCAGGGCTGGTAAAAAAGAACAAACAAAGAAACATATCTGGCCATGCACAGAAATTCACCGTCAGTAATCTGGAATATTTGGGTTTCGTAGCCTTCACCGGGTATTCCCAGTCGATGTCCAACCCATCAAAGCCTCGCTTTCTCAGAAACGTTACTGCCTCTTTGGCGAATTCCTTCAGAATGACGTTGCTCCGTGTGACAGCAAGAAACCCCTTGCCGGGATCGTGCTCGCCTCCTACAGATAGAAGCGTCTTCAGGTGACTATTGGTCTTCTTCAAATTGTTGAATATTCTGTGCAATAAACAACAAATAACAAACGTCACCTTATGTTAAAATTGGCTTCTCTTGGTATGCAAGGGAAAAACAACGTAAGGAAATCTCAAAGAGACGAGCATGCTTGTGTGTGTGTGTGTGTGTGTGTGTGCGCGCGCGCGCGCTTTTTATTTTTTAAGAACTATTTTTAATTCCACCGAGAGCAGATTTTTCTGCTAGATATGCATAGGTGATAAAATTGTCGATAGTTCTGAAATTAACTTGTATAAAACGTGTAGAAAATGGAATATTTAGTTTGATGGAAATTACCCGATAGAGACTAAGATGTCGACGACGTCTTTGTTGTTCTTGGATCCGTCTGTAGACAAATGGTCGTCGTCAGGGTTCTCAGAGATCACCTCTGCAAGCATCTGTGCAAGGATCCTTTCGGGGGTGTCTCGTTTAGTTCCTGCCGCTAGGTCAAAGGCCACGCGTGGTCATTGGATCCACCACGGCGGGACGCTTAGAAATGGGTTAAATCTCACCTCACCTCGTCCGATTCCAGCCTCTGCGAGCAAAGACTGAAAGCTAACGCCAAAGGTGGAAGCAACACCGGAACATCTCTCGGAGACAGGCTGGTTTGCTTGTTTATGTTGAGGTTTAACGCCACATCAGCACGATAACGGCTATATTGTGCCTAAGCATGTTTAAGGTTATAAAAGATTTCAAATTATGTATAAAAATTTGGGTTATCGAGAAATGTATAACAATACCAAAAGATTGGGTATACAGTTTTGCGGTGACCCGGGGGGTCTTTGCATTTCTGTCAGATGTTAGTTTTTATACACAGTCTTATAGTCCTATACAGGCAACCCTGGTGTAAAAAGCTCAGAATGGCCTGAGGCTTCGTTTTTGTAAATAAATCCTTCAGTGAGCGACTCGAGAAGTGGGCGTCTCCAGCGTCCCTGAAGTCGACGCAATCAATGTGACAGGCCACACACTGTGGGGGCATATCTCTTCTGAGAAGAAAAGAGTGGATGAGGTGAGGGTGACCCAGACGCAGGCTCCTCTTCGGGGCTGAGCAGACCCTGGCCAAGGTCAAAAGGTCCAATGTCTGGTTGGATACAATTAAGTCTGTTTGCAGTCTGTTGATTCTATCGCTGTCGCCATCGCGATTTTATGTACCCGTTTGAGGTTTTTACCCCAACACGAGAGGTGTCAGCGTCAGTGCCGACGCTCGTGGTGCTTTTTCTTTTTTACAACTTGAATAGAGGTTTTCCTGGATTTCATCATCGATGACCTTGGGCATACTGGCTCACGCACTGCGATAAACGTGGTGTCTTGAGTGGAGTGGCTCTGTGGTGTTGAACAGACTTTTCTTCTTGCCATCTTGGGCAGTTCTTGTTGAAGGCCGTGTGTTCTTGGCAGTTGGGACACTGGGAACCTGCAGTACAATCCGCATCAGAATGTCCACTCTTTCCGCAGCGAGCACAGATGACGGCACACCTGCAGTGTGTCTGAGCGTTCTCGAATCGCTGATATTTAAAGCATCCCATGGGATTTTTAAGTGCCCACCTTCAGCTTAAGGTATCCCGCCTTTACGCTTGCCGGTGTTTTTGGAGTGTCAAATGTCAAGATGGTGGTGCTGGTATTGATTCTCTGAACTATTTCTTTTTTGGACAGCCATCTAGGTGTCAGTATCTAACGGGCCTCTAGAGCTGTTGCGGCTCTTGTGAGGCGTCAGAAGCATGGACATATCCTTACAGGTTTTGGCCTTCAATAGTGTCTCTTAATGGCGGTGTTCCCTGCATTCAACCAGCAGGTCGCCCGACTGCAGTCTGTAGATGCGTTGCTCTCCACCGGTGATGGCGCATACGCGCTTGTAGATATAAAAAGAAAGTTAAAGATTTTCAGTGGTCTGTCCATTCATGTGCTGTGAAGCACGAAAAAGCGCCTACAATGATTGCCATTATTTGTGCAGCACGATGGGGAGGGTTCGGCCCCATCCAGTCTCCGTAGCAGGCTAGACGGCACATCCGTGATGTCCAGCGAGGACACCATGAAAGTCAGGGATTGAGTTGGGAGGAGTGTTAGTGTTATTATCCATATATGGTAGGTTTTTTTTTTTTTTTGGCTTAGTCACCAGAGCGCTCCACGCAGCACCGAATAAAACAATCGGTCACATAATGCTCGGATATCCAGAGCTGAGAGTCCACATAACCCAGGGCCCCGTTGGGAGGGCGGGGATGTTACCGGAAGATCCTTAATCAAACAGATCGGAAAGTGGTCGATCTGTGCAAGCTATCCATGAACAACCATGAGTAGTCTGCGGGCGGAGATGGAAGGGTGACACTCAATGAGTGACACCCCACCCATGCTGGGCTTACACCGCCTGCAGGTGGGAGCAAAATTACAAATTCCGGACCCTCGCATTGGGGCAAATATCATAACTAATTATTATTTTTTAAACTAACATCGTAAGGTAGTCTAGAAGAAACTGTTCAAAAGTTCATGTGTCATGAATATCGTTCTGTAAAATCACATTTCAGACCTACATCAGCAGCCATTAATTACAGGACACCTGTTTTCTTTGTACAACGATAATTAAACTTTTCTTCACTAATTTCATTCCTTCCCTGGAGTATTCCGTGGGAAGCTTGTCCCGAAAGTTATGTTGACAAGTATAATGTCTGTATAGTGAGGCTTTCGAAGTTTAGGCAGTGAGTAGAATAAAGAAAATCTATAGCTTCAGTCTATATTCATCTATATAGCGAGATAAGACAAATTTATCTCCTCACTAATCCTGTCACAACTTTTTTATGGAGAGCAAGTTTCAAATTTCACAACTCACTCGTATCTCCCAGTATAGTCAGGCCTAGAGTCCTCGTTCTGAGGGTCCGTCGCTACCAATCGCTTGCTGCCGGTGTCCAGTTTGCCAAAGGCGTAGATCAGGTGGGTGCAGAGCTTGGGATCTATGTCTTTAATGTCGTGCCTGGCTTGTTTGGACGGTCGCACTCTGGCCCAGCTTGCAAAGTAACAAGCTCTTAGAAATCCTTTGGCGTCACCTATTCCCTTGTTAGTTTGTTTGGCTTCATCTGTGCAACAAATGGTATAACACATTGTTATACAAGTGTAGTGTTGCTGTGTTCAATTGAGATTTATGCCTTTATAGATCTTTTCCACGTTCATGTTTACTTCCGTATTTGGATGCCAATTTATGGTGGGCGGACGCGGAAGCGACACGTCATAAGTGATTTACTTCCGTGTTTGAAATGTAAACAATGGAATGTGGGGCGGCCGGTTAAGCGACACGTCATAAGTGATTTACTTCCGTGTTTGAAATGTAAACAATAGAATGGTGGGGGGGACGCGGAAGTGAAACGTCATAAGTCAACGATCTATTGCTGCCTAATACCTGATACAGTGAGAGATACTGAGCAGCAGCACGAGCACAAGATGGTCAAGCACGGAGATCTCATGACGGATTGGTGAAGAGCCGAAGTGAAGGCAGACATATTCCCGGTAGAAGTGAGAGCAAAGGGTAAGCTGATTCGAAAATATATTCTGTACAGAAGAAGGTCAGTTTAAGTGGCCGGAATATTAGCAGCACCCTGAAGGAACTTGTATAGCAGAAACGAGCCCCTCCTGTTGGATTTGGAGCAAAAAGAACGATGTTATCACTACAGAGAATGATGCCAGACCGTAGGTTTAAATAAATTAGGTAATAAAATAATGAAAAAAAAGGCATGCTTGTCTGTTTTGTTTGTTTGTGTTGGGGTTTAACAGCGCGTCAGCACGATAAGAGCTTTAATGTGCCTTACACGGTGGACACATATTACATGGTCAAAATCTGATCACGGTATATATAGATAAAATGTAGCCCTGCGGGAAAAACGCGTTTAAGAGTTACAAAAGGATGTCATAATGTGTACATTTGGGATATATATTATTGTATAAAAACAAAACTAAAACATCCATGTAAGCAATTTTGCGGCGTCTCCTGAGGCTCGTCGCATGCTTGTCAAGATGCTTATTATGAAGTGATATTAATATTTATTATACAGACTAATCTGGTGTAAAACGCTCAGGATGGCCTGCGGCTTCGTTTTGTTACAGAAGCACTTCAGAGAGTGACTCTAGAAGTGGGCTTCTCTAGCGTCTCTGAAGTCGGCGCAGGCTATTGATATGTGTACTACCGTCATTTGACAGCGACAGGCCACACATTGTGGGGGCATTTCTCTTCTGAGAGGACAAGAGTGGGTGAGGTGAGAATGATCCAGTTCAAACGACTGCTCACCAATAGCCTACACAGACAACTGGTAAAGGCGATGGGCAAAACTTGGAGGGATTGGTCTGGTCTTTCCCAGGTTTGGGAATCGGCACCACGATGGTCTGCTGCCAGGATGCAGGGATTGTTTGTTTATTTGTGTTGGGGTTTAGTGTACATCAGCACGATAACGGCTATATTGTGTCTAACACGGCGACTAAATTTACACGGTAATAACGGACAGCGCTTTTATGAGTTATAAAAGGATACCAAAATGTGTTTATAAATACAGAATAAGCAGGTCATTTGATAGATAATTTCTTCCGTATACCGCAATACCGAATTTACATTTTTATATGTTTACTTTTTTGCCCTGAAGAGGAGTCAAGTTGACTCGAAAATGTGGCTTTCAACTTTCACTTTCAACATCAAGAAGAAATTATTTATGTGTGTTATTTGCTTTTATAAATTGGTTAGATAGTAGCCGGTTCGACAGCCTTTTTCTATTTTATAAAATGTGCATATAAGTTTGGGACAGCAGTTCCTTCATCTCTTTATCTTTCGGGTTGGTGTAAGAGCTGCCTTAGAGGGAATTGTGGGCATTGAATTCCCCGAATAGAAAGAATGGGGCAAGAAGCTGCGGCAAAAGGAGAGTTGAATCAGCGGCAGTTACCGTTTCTGAAGGAGGCAGATAGATGGAGCAAACGGTGATGGGTCTGTGAGCAATCAGGGTGACTGCCACAGCCTGTAGTGGGGTGTTTAGGGAAATGGGCCGATGGAGAACTCTGCCAGGAATAAAGACAGAGACTTCTCCCCCTAATCCATCGACGCCGTGGCCATATTGGTGGTACGAGGTATAGCCTCATAATTCCACCGGTCGCTCGGCCGAAAGCTTAGTTTCTTGCAGGCATGTCTGTCTGTCTGTCTGTCTGTCTGTCCTTCTGTCTGTCTGTCTGTTTGTCTGCCTGTCTGTCTATCTTTACAAGAACCTCTATAATGATATTCCACGGATTAATGAGAATATGATTTCCTCTATTTCTACTGTTTGAGAGTGCACTGTCTGTCACAGCAAGAGCTGCAGATCTTTTTGTGATATCCGAGTAACAATGTTTGGGGAATGTTTCTGGATGTTCTGCAGTGTACTCACCAGTAACGGAACAGAGTGACGAATTTTCACTTTTCCGAAGAAATTCTTTCATCGTTACTGCTCATCTAATGAAATCGCCCCGTTACTGACACTTTAAAATTATTCCATTGAAATCATTCTTTAATATGGCCATTTTTCTCAGTGAAAAAAAAAATAAATAAAAGAATTTGTCGTTAACGAAAGCCAGAAAGAGAAAAAAATGTTTTATTTTAGTGAGTGTGCATCTAAGATGAGTTACAGAGTTTATCGTATAAAGTTCTGTTTAAATATATTTATATGTAAGAGAAGAACATTACAACAAAACAAACACCTTTAATTTTGTTCATCTATCTATGTCTACGGAAACTGTTGTCTTGTGCCAAATATCACCAGACAAAGCAAGCATTCCTGACTGTTTTGGAACTGCAAGTGGTTATAGAGCTTTTGTTTCCATCTGTGCCCTACCTGTTGTTTTCCTCGCTGTTGCCATGGTTGTAGATGACTGACTGCCTGGTCTGACTCCAGTTTTTAATTCTATTTTTCTTTTCGCCATTGATAAGAGAGGGTATTTCCCTTTCTTGCAATACTGGAAAGGAAGTTATACATGTTTGCTTTAATATTCACTAGCATTGTTTCAAGGACAACAACTGCACTGTAATTGTGGCTAAGACATTTCTTTGCAGTAATACAAAACTATGTGGAATGACACAGACAAGAGGACATGCCCAGTGATACAATACGATACCACTGATAGAATATTTATATAAATAACGAATATGAATACTGCACTTTTCTAAGAAATGATATACCCTGATACTAGATCTGTACCCAGTGATACAATACTTAAAAAGCCGTTGATACAATAGGATATGGCCATTGATTCATTAATATACCCAGTGACCAAAATACCATATAACCAGTGACACGATAGTAATTACCAGGTGAAACAGCACTTTACCTAATGATGCACAGTACTATAAACTTTGTGACAGGGTACCGGATATCTAGTGGTACAATACTACATCTCACTGAGACAGCACCATTTGCCCAGTGATTCTATACTACATACATAATATACTCAGTGATACCATGCATACAACACAACTTGTTATGAAAAGATACATTGTGATAGTGGTAGAATGTTATAGGATGTAAGCTACTGTAAATCATTCTGTAGTTTAACAAAGTCACTCTATTGACACTCACCAGTCCCGAAAAATCGTCATGATCCAGGGACCAGAAGATAAACCCTTTCACTCCGAGATTAAACATCCAGTCAAGCTGAAGAGAGATAAAATAACTTTACCAGAGCCAATGCCATTGTCCGATCTGAATTTCATCTGAGATTTCACAGATACACCGCCTAGTGGTAAGAGTTCCCTAAGGATAAACAACTTACTTTGGGTGATCATTTTCACCAGTCCTAGTACTTCCTGTTGCCAGAAACAAAGGGTAATCAACAAGCAGTGTTTGTTTGTTTGTTTATCTGCGTTGTGGTTTAGCAGCACATCAGCACGACAACGGGTATATTGTGCCTAACACGGTGAGTACATTTACATGGTTATAACTTACAGACGACGCGTTAATTAATTATAAAAGGATATCAAAATGTGTACAGAAATCTGGGTTATCATAAAATGTGTAGCAAAATATAAGATCGATTGCAGTAGTTTTGTGGTGTCCCGGGGGGGGGGGGTTGTATGTGTCTAGGCTTAACGGCACATCAGCACGATAACGGCTATATTGTGCCCAACACGTTGAATACATTTACATGGTAATAACGAACAATATTTTTATCAGTTATAAAAGGATATCAAGATGTATATAAACATTTGGGATATAAAAACAAAACTAAAAGATTGATGTATGCAGTTATTCCTGTCAGATGCTAGTTTTTATACACAATCTTATAGTTTGTTATACAGGCCAAACTGGCGTAAAGAGCTCAGGATGGCCTGTGGCTTCGTTTTGGTAAATAAATCCTTCTGGGAGCGACTCAAGAAGTAGGCATCTCGAGCATTCCTTATGTCGATACAGTCACTTAGTATGTGTTCCACTGTCAGTTGACAGTGACAGGCCAGACACCGTGGGGGCATAAATTCCCTGTCTGAGAAGAAAAGAGTAGGTGAGGTGAGGGTGACCCAGACACAGGCGGCTGAGGACCACCTGGTCTCGTCTTCGCGGCTGAGCAGACCCTGGCCAAGGTCTGGTTGTATAGATAAATTTTGTTTGCACTCTGTTGATTTCATCGCTGTTGCCATCTCGATTTGATCTACTAGTACATCGTCGGCCTAAGATCCAGATGAGAAATCTTCCTCATCCAGGGGATCTAGAATCAGGCCGACCTTAGCGAAGGAATCTGCCGCCTCATGTCCTGCAATACCCATGTGGCTCTTTACCCAGCAGAAGGCGAATCCACGGTGGCTCTGCTGAACAGACTTTGAAGGCGTTGCAAGGGATGAACCACTCTACCATAGCTTTTACTCGCTTAGACGAAATCAACACCATGAGAAAAATTCATGATAGTGAGAAACGATTCCTTCCAACTGTAATAATGTTGTTTTTGCTGTTGTTGTATTTTTTTTTTTTTCTCCCTGTGTATTATCAGTCTTTTGAATGAGAAGAACTTTTATTTTTAACTGTTCAATTCCTCTTGTGTCTGGCAAACCGAAATAACGGGATTGGTTGAAACGATATCCCATTGGCGATCCGCCTTTATCCATCCACGGCACTGTGTGATAATTATGACACAGGTAGAGGTCGACGTACAGTGAATCAAATATGGCATCGAGCCCTTAGTGTTTAGGCTTTCTTACTCCACATGAAAGAACCGCCTCTTCATGCAATTGTTGCAATAACCAATTGTTTCAGCATTGCTACAATATCATTACATTAACATATATCACATGTAGTAAGTATATCTCAGAGCAAAGTAGGTCAGATAATCTATATGGGAAGATATGGTAGGATGAGATCATTGCTATGTGACAAAACAAAACAATCTACCAATACTGTTGTTAAAGTCACAGAACTTTTTTTAACGGGCTTTGAATGTGACTTTGTGTTAGTTTGGGACTTTGTAAGTGACAATCAGGCGGTGGATACGGAAGAGACGCACACAGGAACCGAGAAATAAGAACTGGAATCCTGAACGTCGAAATGATATAGAATTTATTGCAGATGCTTGGTAACAATACACACGTCGAGGAGCTGTCTGATACACACGGCGCTCATTGCATTGCACTCCCACTCTCTGTATGCATTTCCTATCCGACTGAGCCCTTATATAAATGCTAGCCCGTCTCGAACCCCCTCCCCCCCTCTCTCTCTCTCTCTCTCTCTCTCTCTCTCTTGAATTTTCTCAAACCCACCGGTCCTCAATCTTACTAGACCACACGAACAGGACATATCGCAAAATCATTCTGCACAAAATGCCCCGAGAGTATCTTAGACATGTTATATGATTCAGTATTTCCACAGGCCAGCATTATGCACCCTCACATTTGCACCGGCCTAGTATATGCAATCACGATCCGCTAAACATCGCTCACAACACAGACTCATGTGAACCCAGCATGCATAATCATGATTCGTTACACTTTTCAGCTTCATGGAGTGTTTGGGGTGGATGGTTACATGGAGAGACGGCTGGTTTGATGAATGAATGGTGGAATGAATGGGTGAGTAGGTGGATGGATGCATGGATTAGAGGACGAATGGGTGAATACGTGGATGGTGTAACGAATCATGATTATGCATGTTGGGTACATGCAGGTGTGTATTCTGAGCGTACATATGCTGGCCCGTGGAAGTATTGCATCATCGAACGTGTCTGGGATACTCTCTACGCGTTCGTAGGAAATGTTTCTAGTTAGTTTGTTTCTTTGTGTTGGGGTTTAACGGCACATCAGCACGACAACGGCTATATTGTGTCTAACACAGTGAGTACATTAACAAGGTAAAATGTATAACATGTTTATGGGTGATAATTATAAAGATATCGAACTATACATAACAATTGGGATATTAAAAAAATGTATACCAATACCAAAATATGGATGTATGCAGTTTTGCGGTGACCCGGGGCGGGGGGGGGGGGGGGGGAGGGGTTTTCTCCCCCCTGTCAAATGCCAGTTTT
>JBCAUA010072376.1:0-10984 GCA_038406235.1 Peronia verruculata
AACAAAACAAACCCACCCCCCCCCCCCCCCCCACGAAAAAAGTATAAACGAAAGAAAACGATATAAAACAAAAAAGGAAATAAAAATTGACCTGCAGTCCAGAGGATTTCACCATCACCCCTAACTATAATATAAACAAACAGATGATTACACAATATTAGCACAACTCTGCTGCTCTGCCCTTGACTACCTATCTTTGCACATGTTATGATTTGACAGTTTGTCTCCAACACTGCACACTGCAGTACTGTGTGTTCACCCAAAAGCTCTGTGAATCTAGGTCAGGTTAGAAAATTTGATTCAGTGCTCAGAGAAACGAATTGGAGTCAAACTCAGCCCAAATTGACTTCTATTTTGGGAAACGCTAAATATTTCTCTGTATTTTATTGATCATCCTGTTGAGCTTAATTCCAAATCATGTTTATTGCTTTTGGCTCATAAAATGTTCAGAGTCGCGTCTCAGTCAGTTTGTCAATTTGGCCCACCCTTAGTTGTCAGTTACCTGTAATATGTGATTGTTAAAATGCTTTAACTCAGAAACTATCTGTACATAATGTTCGTATTTCTTTGATTTTGGTAAGATTTACTACTATTCTGTTGGGAAACAACTACTGCTATATTAAGTGAGCAGCAAATCTTTAAGAATGAGTTGTTATCTTTGTCTCTGACAGAGCATAGGTGGTTTCAAATGCTCAAATTTTTGCTAGAATTTTTGTAGATCTTAAAGATGAAATTGTATAATTTAGTGCATCTGGAAATTAGTTCTCAGATTTCAGTTGTTAATGTGATAAAATTATTATCAGCTCAATATTGTTTTTATACCATAGTGACTCATTCTTGTACTAGAGTGGCTTTCTTTTTTTTTTTATTTAATCTTTCAGGTAACTTATACATACATTGTACCTGAGACAGATCACTTCATTTTGTTAATTTAAGAACTCCTATAATTATCGTTATACAATTGCTAAGGATAGTTTTGGCTTATTAATGACCTCTTTTCTATATTAAGGATTTAAACATAATTTTACATCTTGCTATAACTTGTTCTGAAAAGCTTAACAATTGAATATACATGTACATTAAATGTATGTGACATTTTTTATATTTCTACACCAATTTTTTAGAATGTGCCTTTTTACTATGCTCTAGTCAGTTCATTAAAAACCCACATATGTTTGTGAATTTGTATGCTTTATGTATTTTCTGAAAATACATCCCAGAGCAGTACAAAGAATTTTGCAGCCCTATGCTAAGGATCATAAAAATGGTTTGACTCCCTCGCTCTGTCCACCGCTACTTACCACCCTCACTCAGTCCTGTCCACTGAGCATGAGCCAACCACTGTCTGTCCCCTATTTTTACACAAGCAATCAGTCGATTGTTATTCGATGTTACTAATTCTAATTGTTACATGGAGAAGCAGATTATATGCCAGATTTGGGCTCTTACTTATTGTTACCCCACTCATCAGTTGTCAACTTACTGGTGTCTGTCAAAAGATCCTACATGTGAAAAGGCTTCACTATGTGCTGGAACACCTGATCAGAGCTATGGTGGTGATGGTGGCTGACTGTGGACATACCACATACATTTTCCTGTTTTGAGAGACCAATATTTGGATGTGCATGGTACTCTTGGAGCAGTGAAATGGTTGAAGCAATGATTTTTTTTAGTTTTCCTTAATTCTTTTTCTGAGATTTCACTGCAGATTTTTATTGAATCAGTTTTTAGTTTTGACACAGCTCCTTTTAAGTGTGTATTTTCAAGCCTAAGTAGGGATGAAAATACATGTAAAATTTAAACTAATAATTTCTGGGAATTTGTCCAGGCATAGGCACAGACTATATATTGCATCTACTGTTTACTTTCACTGCCCCATACTTGGCTTATTATAACTCTTAACTAAACAAATGTTTATGTCTATCAATATATTTCTATACATTGCTGCTTAAAAATAGAATACAGAAATCAGACACAAGTTACTACAGCACAGAAAAGTAGTAATTATTTCTTTTATTTATTTGTGATTCAAATACCGAATTGAAGTCACATCATTTATTTAAAATAACATTTCATTTCTTGTCTGATCTGACTCTACTGGCTAGATCTTCATAAATGATTTACATCAGATTCAGGCAAGTGTCAGTGAGAACATAGCTAAGCATTTAAATAATTTAATGTTTTCAGCAACCAGGTGGAATGAATTGGGTGTGAAATTGTTCATGTACGGGCCTAATGTTGTCAGTAGAAAGAAATATGAGCATCATGGTGAAAAACAATGTTTAGCTGCAACTCAAAGGTGCAAAGAGTTTTACAATTAAAGCTAGCTCTTGTGACCCCATGGTCACAATATAAACACCTGCAGGAGATTGAAAGGTGGCCCATGATCAGAGAAACAAATTTCCTGAATAATGCTCATTTTGACATTCAACTCATTTTCACCTAGTCAGATAACATATATATTCCAGATGACAGTTTCAACTTTCTTATGTAAGACATGAAACATGACATATACATTCCTCAGTTAATGATGTCGTTTTAGCTTCATCTGCATTAGAATGACATATTGTAAAAGAAATTATGAAATAAATCATCTGAGCCATACTTCAGTTGTTTTCTTCTTGATCTTTTGTATGAGTGGATTTTGCATGTTGTTACAACTGATACATGCAGTTGTGTGAAAATCCCATGGTCTCCTAAACTGCTTAAATATGCACATACATCATGAACTTATTATGCATCGAATTTTAAACATGCTGTTCTCTTTGCATCCCTTCAAACTGTGATTATATATGAGGTATTTTGAGGTGGGTCACATGACTGAGGGAACATCACTCACGCATGGGTTTGTTTATGAGATTTGAACATGTCCAAATGCTCATCATTTATTAAGGACTACCTGTCATGGACTGAGTACAGAACTTGTTTACATAACAGCATTTGAGGGAAAATGCCTTGGCCACATGACCAATCTCAAAGAACCTTGATTTTCATGAAAACATTCATCAATGTAAAAAAAATACACAAGTTTATTGCTTGCCATGCTCTTTGAAGAGGATGGTCAAACATTCCATACCAAGGCATACAAAATATTCACCAAATCCCAAGATGTAAATCACACATTTTCTTGCTTTCCCACTACATACATATTATACATGTACATGATGTTACTCCAAGTAATCTTCTTGTAGCTGTGCTCATCCTCATACTGAGTTTTGCTTGCCACGGGTACAAACAGTTCATTACAAATGAGTTGTTTGCATGATTATGATCACATTTATTGCTGAATTTACTTAAGTAAATTAAAATTTACCAAATCCCCCATGCTGTCTTTCTCTATTGTAAGATACAGCATAGTAAAATAATAAAAGATGATCTTGCAACACTAGAATGCAAAAATACAAAGAATGATTAAATGTAAGTTTTTAAAAGATGATCTTTAAATGCAAAGATACAATGCAAAGAATTGCAAAGATATAAAAAATGATTAAATTAAATGTAAGTAAGTAACCATTACCGACTAAAAGATCTTCTCAGGTCTGAGGAAACCATCATTACAATCTGTGAATCATAGTAAGACAAATTCACATTCACATGGATAAGGCTATGCCACAATACAGCTGTGTCTGTGTCTACATCTCACACTGCAATCACATATTGTCATAGGCCAAACTCATTTCACTGCTGCAGGCTGCAGTTCATCTGGTTCTGACCCGTGGCCAGCTAGCATGTCAACTAGCATTTTCTGTTATACCCATCTGCACTATTTTGCATCGTGCAAGCTCACAACATGACTCTATGCAGCTGCAGTGCAAGAGTTAAACACAGACACAGATGCACTGTGGCCACAGCCTAAAACGATGACAAGAATGCAGTGTTGTCCAGCTGTGCGATTCATCTAACAATAGCCAATACATATTATTCAGAAATAAATTGCTGCTTCATGTGATATTGAGACACACATATCAAACTGTCACTGGAATACCAGGCACAAGAAAAAAAAAAAAAAGAATAAGACTGACATCTAAACATGGAAAAAAAAAAATGAGGTTGCAGACAGAGATGGAATGTCACAGCAAAGCAATTCTTGCAATCCACGTGTCAAGATTTAGCTGCTAGTGAGAGCATAAAAATGAAACAGCGGCATGGAAGGATGCAACATTGACCCTGGCAAAACTGACATGCTTTCCTTTCAATCTACAAGAAAAGCAGTCAGACCATTATTTCACTTAGATTCCTGTGGCTCCCAGCTCATCAATCCATGGGTTCTTTCTAAAATCACTGAAATCCAAAACGACATACAACTAGTATTGTTCTTTTATGACATCAATACAGATGCCAAAATACATGTAAATACCGTACTTAACATACACCAAACAGTATGTTTTTCCTCACGATAACTATGCTGAAAACTGCCACTCAAATGTTTCTTTAAGATTGAATCAGCTTATAAAATGCTCCAGAAAAAGCTGACTGAGGGAGAATAACTAAAGTATATCACATCAGCTTTGCCTTGCTAGCCATTTGGCAGAGTATACTGGTCGAAAATACTGTACATAACAAGGAAGTGAATATGCTTATTTTTTTGGGCAGTTTCTCTTATGACAAACTTGTAAGATTCAACAGGCAGAGCATCTAAAACATTTTAAGGATAATAAGGAATGTTGGATTTCGATCATATAGCTTCCACAACAAACATCAGTTTCAAAAGGTAATAATGTATTCATGTTCTCAAAACTCACCCTTTTCACCCATTATTGTTATAATCACAAGAAAATTGCAAAAGTCATTTGTGACTGTTATAGTTATAGAAAAACAGAAAGAAAAAAGCTTCATTCCACCACATAACATTACATACATTTTATTTCAAATGTGCAAAACTTCTGTTGAAATTCAATGTTGGAAAGATACTTAAAGAGCAATACAGTGAAATATTCAGCTATGGCTTGAAAGTTGACCAAAAAATGACTCCGACGATTATTGAAAACTACTGTGTGAGCCTGATGATGTACTGAGATTGATAAAAAAAATGTATTTATTTTCTTTGTAACTTGAGTTCAAATAGCACTGAATATTTTTTCTTTTTTTTTGGTTTCATTCAGTTCGTTTCAATTATATAATATACAATTACAAACATAAACTCATCCTACACTGATAGATTGATTCGAACAATGGAGTAACAATATGATATTCTGACAACAAAAACCTGATAATGCAAAGTAATTTAAGGGAATCATGATCTCAGCTCAAAGGATTTGATATTCCTAGGGATGATGGTGGTCCATAGATGGCTGAGTAAATGAGAAAGACCATTCCCAGCAAGATCACTGATACCAGCATTGACTTCATATTTTCCCATCTCAGCCCTTTCAACTTCTTTTCTGTGGAATGGAAGAAAATATGCATTCATGTTAAATCTAACTGTTTAAATCTTAACCTAATGCGGCTGAAGATGTGCAAAATAGAGCTGAAAATAATATGAATTTGGAATTACACTCCCAAATACAGTCAGGTCAGAAAATGCTTCTGAACAGTGCACTGGGATCTAATCTAAAATACAACACAGGCATATATAAACGTATATCTCAGACCAGAGTAAACTTTCATCAGCGTCCTCCTTTTCCAGATGGATTTCATACACAGCAAACTTGAAAATGACCAAAAGTGTTTTCTTTGAAATTTACTTTGTTGCATGAATGGTCTATTTCATGAGATCGATTTTTCAGAAGGATGATATTTCTTCCTTCCTCTTGGTTGCCTGTTTTAAGCATATCAGACATATTATGCCTTACAGAAACATCTTATCCCCAAGAATGCCGGTGCACAAGATCTGAAGACTAACCCTTTCAGTGATCATTTTGGAAGTCACATATTTGAACATTTATTTGAATATGCATATAAATTAAATGTGAACACTCCACAAGAAAATAACAGTGAGATCCCCATAGCCTGAGAAATCTGAAGATTTAAGACCTAATTAATTTTGCAGCCACCTATCCAAAGCCATGATGATGGTTTGTTGCACTCAACCAGGAAGCCATGATTGCGGCTTAGTGTGCTCTCCAAAGTACAATGTAATGAACAATTCTAATTTGGAAATATCGTGGAAACAGTCCAGTGTCTATATCGGTGTATGTTGTATCCATTGCATTCATATCCATTTCTCAGATTTTAATAAAAGAAATACTGGGAACCTTGGTGCAGTGCTTAATTTAAAAACAAATCACTGATTACAAAAAAAAAAAAAAACACCAAAAAAACAAAAACAAAAGGAAAATAGAACAACTGAACAAAAATGAAAAAAAGCAGCATATATTTCTGAATTTCTTGTAACTGAGAAAAAGTTGTACTGACAAATTACTTAGTTTTCAGCTCCTTCAGATTATTCCACTGTTTTTGTTCTCCAAATCAAATATCACCCCTAATCAAACTGTAAACTAAACTAATATGTCTTGTGACCAAGGCAAATGAGTTGGAAGTTGCCCTGGGCAATGAAGATATACAGCCGTTTCTGGTCATTTTTAACTACTTTCCGACAAAGATAATAATTACTTTTTTTTATTTTCACAAAACGACAATTTAACCTTTTTTAAATTGAAAAAAAAAATAGTTTGGTTTCATAGTTGGAAAATACATGTAGTAAAAAATAGTCAAAAATGGCGGTGACTTGAACTCACCCGGCACGACTTCTGACTCATTTGCCCTGGGTGCAAGTCATATAAAATATCCACCTATGTAAATAATATGAACAACAAAAAATAGGGTGTGCAACAATTTATACATGAGAAAGCATCTTCAATACTTTTTTCTCTTGCAACATCAGAACAATGTGGCAATGAAATTCTAATGAGTACTAGTAATTAATCACATTTAACTTTTATGACTGTGCAATCTGCGTTACACACATGTACACTAATGTCTGACAAATGCTATGTGATGTGTCTTCTCCGGCTGTAGGTGTATTCCAAAGTTTTACTGTCCTCTCCAGTCTGGTTAAAAAAATTACTTGTGAAAACATTCTTTTGTCTATATAAATTGTAGCACAGCCCAACAAACAGAGCCACAGATTTAATTTAAAACCCAACTTAGTAGAATTAATGATAATGTATGCAATATGAAGAACTTACTATTATCAGCAATTTGCTTTTCTAAATCTTTCTTTTCCTGTCTGAGATTTTTCCTGAAAAAAAAGAAAAAAAGAAAATTAAGGACTGGCCGTTCTGTTTAATCTTCATCCTCTACAAAATATTAAAAATTATATATTATGTTCTTTGACATTTAATGAAAAAGTATAGAGAAGTTATCAAAAGGTGACAGAGCAAGGCCAGATATATCAATCACAAAATAATTGAAGCCCTCAAAACCAAAGTACTCAAATCACATTTCACACATTTTGGGCTGACTCTGAGAAGCCAAAACAATACTTAGTGAGCGGTTAAGAGTCAAAATTCAAAGTGCCAACGTTCAAACATCATAAAATACAAAATTAGAATAACCGGAATACCACAGGACTTTGGAAAAAAAAAAGTTTCTTTTATTCTAACAGACTTTTGGGCATTTTCACATCTTAGTATAGTGTATTCACCTGTTCTGTCCTTAAACTAACACACATACCCACAATCTGTTACATCTGTTTATACTGTAATAATTTAATATCCGTCATTAGAAAGCAATTAATGTTTATTTATTTTTAAAAACTTTTATTGATTACACAATTTGTTTGCAAGATGCTTTTGAATACTTTACAGTCAAATTTTTCAATATCAGCAGTACATGCATCATGGGGTAAACAAGACCTTAAAATCTCTTTGACATTGAAATTTAATAAGAGCAAGATGATTCAGTTTTCTTGGAGCTTTTCAATGCCCTTAAATATATAACCCTCTCATTTTTTTTTTCTCATTAAGGCCAAGGCAAAGAGTGAAAATTGATGTTGAGTGCCAAAATTGTCGATTTTGCGTCTCAGCAATATTTTTATTCTTTGACCTCTTATTGATAGTATGGAATGCATTTCTGGGTCAAACGTTGATTTTGACCGCCAAAAATTGTCGTTATTGCACATAACTGTTTATTTTTTTATGAAAATGCCTCATTTCATACCCCAGACAAACAACTTTGCATCAGCTAGAATCCTTCAAATTTAGTATTGATACAAAATCTGACCTCTTCCTCTTAGCCAATAATAACCTTTCCTTCCTTCAACATAAATTTCCATGCCCAAACACTCATTAATTTTCATAGTGTCGTGAGCAACTTACACATTCCGTTCTCCCCTTATAATATTATACTTCCATTTATGGACTGATCATGCATGGCCTGTGTGCTCGTGGGCCGTACAATGCGACGAGCAAAGGTTGATTGTCTCTACTCCCTCCATGTGTGCAAGTAATGCAGTTCAAATGTCGTTTCCACTAGTAAACTATATAGTGCTGAATGTTATGCTGTTTATTGTTCTGATGTTGTTAGTGAGGAAAAAAAGGAAGAGGCAGGCTATCAGGAAGCATGCAAGTGCCAGAAGGCAGAGAGAACTGGGAGAAGTGGAGGGGGGTTCCAGTTGTGTTCTTGGTGGATTCTAAAGGGAATAATCACCATAGACAGACATTATCATGGGAAAAGAGACTGACACTCACTTCACTTTTAGAAAATTGTGATCTGCTCAAAATGTGCTTTGTACTGCAATAAAACCCAAATTCTGTAAAATCTACCCATGGGATTTATTTGAAACTTGCAGGAAGTGTGCAACAATGTAAGATAAAGATTTTGGTGGGTTTTTTTTTTTTTTTTCAAAAATTGAGAATTTTTTTTATTTTACAAAATTTTTCCTTCTAAAAAATGTGAAAATCTGCATAGATCAATATTACATAGTGGAATTTTTAAAAAAATAGTAATAAATAAATTTTACAAAATATCCAAAAAATAATGTCAAAAATTCTTTACAATGTATGAAAGAAAGCTTCTATGAAGTTTGGTGGTTCTGTGACTGACAGCTTATGAGAAATTTGGGCTGAAAAGCAGGGGAAAATCCAAAAAGATGTCTGTTTTCATGCATTTCCTTTGTAACTATGCACATTTTACATGGAAAACTACCCCAGGGTAAATGAGGAATACACTTTCAAAGCGTTTATAGTATTAAAAGAGTGTTGAACTCAGAAATGCAGATTTTGGCTTTCACTGCCTACCTCAGCCTTAATAGGGAATTATGCAGTATGCTTCCCACAGTGAGTGATGGATCATAATGGCAAAAGATTCCATAAGAACAGTACTTGCAAAAGACAAACAAACTATCATTCTATACTTTTTATTTTAAAGTTATATAAAATACATGTATTTTTAAAGTACAACTCATAAGATTTCTCCCACACTGATGTATACATGTTTCACAGCCAGTCAAAATAAGACGTATGTCTCATTTTCATGAACCTGATTTTAATGAGAAAATATTTACAAATCGAGGGTAAGACCAATGTTATCATGTTCAGAGATGAATGCACTTTCGATTTCTGCAATAAAAATAAAAATTTGATATCCCCCATCAAAGCCTGATTTCTGCGTTATAGCCCAGTGACTTATGTCTCATTTTGACTGGCTGCAAGACATATATACTTTCAAAGCTGTGAAATGTTTACCATTCTTCATCAGTCATGTCACTCAGTCTGCCCTTTCTTTCAATGGTGTCCAAATGACTTTCACATTTCTCTATATCATTTTGTAGCTGCTCAATCTGAAATAGAAATCCAGCGACCAATTATTTTATAAATTCTGTTTGCAAGTGAGGCAACAATTGTTATTGTAAATGTGATACAGTGGTCTCCGCCTAAGAACCCGGTCGTTGGGAGACAAAAAAAGCGGGTTCTTAGGCGGACGGGTTCTTAAGCGAATTGAAAAGTTACCAACCCATATGACCACAGATTGTCTTCACTACCATGATTAGTTGATCATTACCGTTAGTTAAAGATTTATTCACGTGAATAAGTACAGCCTTCTTCCCTATGTGTGTTATAATTAGATGTAGCAATTCCTGATCTTTTTAGCGTATAGTTGTTACATCAATACTGCCTAGCGCTAAGACGTGTGTGAGTTTTCACATAACCGTAGCATTGTTGAAAAAATGATATTGCTATGCCACCCCGCGGATAATCGCATGTTTATAGACCAACCGAAGTAGCAAAACAGCTGACCGGTCAGGAGGCAAAACTTACACCTCCTTATCCCTAAAGCCAATCATACGTGCTCTCCCACGTGTTGTCAAACAAAGAAGTGGTTACCGGTTAGTCAACAACGTGGCCTGATTATGCAGACGTATTACATCATCAACCATGACTTCCACTCCTTTCTCTACCTGTTCCTTCCATTCCCGTCTCCATTAAAACTGCACATCTAACACTGTACGTTTCTCTCAAATGGACAGTATGATGTGGAATTATACTATAAGTACTCAGGTATCTTGTCCGACACCGGGCTCTTAGATTTTTTCATTTGGGAGGGCCCAGAGTGGGTTCTTAGAGGGGTAAATTATAGAGGAAAAATTCCGTTTTGCAGCAAAGGAGGGTTCTTAGGCGGACCGGGCTCTTAGGCGGAGGGTTCTTAGGCGGCGACCACTGTATTTAAACAGGAGTTTCTATGGTTGATATATATAGAAAACAGTACGTCTAGAAATATACTATGTAATGGAAGTGGATAAAAAGGAACAACATATTAGGATACGTTTATGTGGTTTGATAACATTCATTGACAGATTTAATGGCTTTACTGTACAAATGGCTAGTGAAGTTATGAACGTGCAGTCTGCATAGTCCTATCCAACTCCTGGAGGTGGTTATCTCGACAGATAGAGGTGGGGGAGGGGATAGGAGGGATAGAAAAACAGAAAACAGGAGGAGAGAAAACATGAAGATAAAGAAGGGAAGAAAATAAGGAATAGAGATGGGGGGGGGGGGGGGAGAGAAGATAGAAAAGGTAAGAGAGAGCAAATCAAAAAGGAAGA
>JBCAUA010072387.1:0-10983 GCA_038406235.1 Peronia verruculata
AGCCATGCGGCTCGGAGGCTGATAGGTTAGGTTACTGCACACTTCCCTCTGTAATAGAGATACAGTTCCTTTGTAAAAAGGACACCCCCCAAACGCACATGTACACCACAAGGCAGGCTGCTAAGAGTTGGAATATTACTCGCAGTCCACCCTGGGATTAGAATCAAAGCAAATGACACAAACGTTTTTCTCCGGTGGTCTAGCCAAAGATCGATAAACATCTCAATGTTCCTGTGAATTGTTCCAGGTGTTCCAATTAGATGTGATGACGATCATAAGTTTATCCAGCTTTTACTAAGTGAAGCATCATTTTAATAGATATCAACCTAACAACCTCCCATATGTTTTTTGGTTCAGCTGTTAGTATAATAATAGTCTCAATGTATGTATTTTCTCCTCAAAGCTCTGATCTACCGTAGATGTGTTACTGAAATATCCACTGAAATGGGGCATTTACAGTAATAAAAAGTTTTCATATTCAAAGGTGTACTGACTAATATTGACCTAACATAGCTATCTGTCTTGTAATGTTTTCAAAATGTACGTTTATCCCTCAATTAATGTAGATTCTATCACGCAGTTACAAACCTGCATATTTATCCCAAGACTGTCTCGCTAGCATAATATCTATCTGGCTGCTTCAATGCCTGTCTGACTGGTAAAAACCAACAGTCTAAGCATGATGTATAGCCATCTAACATCAACCGTCATAGGTGCATCACTGAGGCTGTCTATCTTATACCAACCTATGGTAGATGCGTAATTGAACTGTCTGTCCAATAGACTTCCCATTCTACATTATTTCATTTCCTGATGTGTCTTTCTCACGGTATTCAATTCTCAAATTACACATTATTATCTGTCTCGCTGGCATGTCTGTCTAGCTAATAATAATAATGTCTGTGTTGCTAATTTAATGACTATTTGACGAGTATATAAACTTACCGTAGATATGTTACTGAGCTGTCTATCTGGAGAGTGTGGCATGGAGCTGGGGCGGTGGAGGCGACTGTTGTCCACAGGCTGCAGATATTCCTCGGCCTCCATGACGCTCTCTGGTCCCCCAGTGATACCGTGCACAAGCTCATTCTTGTCGTAGGAGACGCTGGGCAGTCGCATGAGTTCGTCACCCTGGGAAACAAGGACAGACAAGAAGGATGAGGCTTAGCCATTAGTCTGAGGGTCACTGACGAGCACAGACAAATCGGTTAGTACTAAACACCTGGAAAATCATACCATGAGATAACTGTTCCACCAGTAATGATAAATATTGAAAACAAATAAAACAAATAATAAAGCAGGCAAATCCAATATGATCATGCTTTCTGAATCAAAGATTGACTGTTATTGAAAGCCAAAACGAAGTCGATATTTTCCTCGCAGAAGATGCTTGCACAGATATTTAGTGATTTTAGTGCATGTATCAAGATTAGTTAGGATACATTTCAAAAATCATATCTTAGGATACATTGCAAAACCATCTCTTTGGAAACAGCGACCGTGGTGGTCTAAGGCGATAGGAGAATTGGGAGGTGAGGACTGGGAGTATAAGAACCAGGGGTGGGACCGATGCGGGGAATGGAATGATGATTGAAGATGACATAAAAAAAAAAAGTCTAGAGATTTGTTCTTCTCTTTGCCTCTTATAAAATGTTTCCGTTCTTTCAATCCATAGCAAAAGACATCACCCTTTCTCCGACCCAACTGATAGCGGCTGCTGTAATTAGAATATGATCATTCATAATAAGATGAAATGCCTTGTCTGTAACATGACTAGTTTCTATATTTATATGTTAGGGCATGTTTATCGTGTAATGACACATCTTTTGCAATTGAGCTCATAATATATGTGGCTTTACATAAAAAATTCTTTTATCTCTATCTCGGACTTGATCAATGCTTTCAAAATTCCACAGCTAGAAACATGAGTCAGTGGACGGTATCAAAAATCAAGTCTGGCAGGGACAATAAAGTGGAA
The DNA here is from genome assembly GCA_038406235.1 of Peronia verruculata. Taxonomy (NCBI): domain Eukaryota; kingdom Metazoa; phylum Mollusca; class Gastropoda; order Systellommatophora; family Onchidiidae; genus Peronia; species Peronia verruculata. Next base: position 1,979 of record JBCAUA010072387.1, read on the forward strand.
TACAAATTTGTTCATGTGACCAAAACAAAACAAAACAAAACCTATTAGAGATACTGTTTGAAAGGCAAACTGTAATCATATAATGAAATAAAAATGATCTGATATTGCCAATGACAACATAGATAAGATAACACAAATCATGAGCTGAACACTTTGGTACCTGCAATATAATGACCACAATGAACCAATGTCAACGTCACAATGTTTAAACATAAGCTTGAGAATTCACGAAAGAAAAGGTTATCCAGAGAATAAGAAATGAATCAGCAAATGACAGGTTATCATAGTGAGCACTGAAAGACTACAAATAAAATCAACGTAAACAAACAAACAAACGAGATGGGTTTGCAGAGAAAGCATACCAGTACATCGTTATAGAGGAAACAAAAATTTGAAAAAAAAAAAAAAAAAATGTATAATGTATACAAAACACCAAAGACATTAAATAAGCATTAACAAAGATCTTTGAAGCTGAGAAAGGAAATTGAAACCACACATAATTATGAGAACACCAGCAATAATAGAGTTTTAAAAGACCATCCAGCGACCTAAGTGAAAGAAGATGTACCATTGAGAAAGCTATCATTTTCATCCAATGTATCGCGAAAATCAGAAAAGGTGTGTTATTGTCAACCGTGTAGTCTACACATACGTAAACATCATCCATGGTGAGAAGAGGCAGATTTCTAGAACATGATTCTTCCTCAGTATAACAACTTCGTTACAACGCCTCATGAGGTTAGTTATCCCTTTATTAAATAATAACAAAATTAATATGTTGGATAATGATAACCGTTTTACAGTTAGAAACATCAACACTTTTGTGTTACAGAATTATCTTCTTTACAATGCGTCAATTAAAATCAGGTCATGAATTTAATTTATTTTCTTTCTTTGATTTTCTAAAAAACTTCTCTCAATCTTTGGTGGAGCCAAAGATTTAACAATCCATATCGAATTCATTTTAAATTATTGATTTTTTTTCTTGTCATTCGTATATTGATTTAAAAAAAATGATGAGTAAACTTATGACGATAAGAAGAATATACGTTTTCGTCCATCACGATTAAAAAACAAACAAGCAAGCACGATGTATATTGTAAGCAAGTAGTGCAAAACCGATGTTTTTCCTCTGTACAGCAGTGGTTCAACTAACAAAACAAAGTGATTTTCCTCTCCGTCTTTACAAGGCTTGTATTGTAAATACTGTATTCGAAAACGGAAGTAATAATGACTGAGGGCCAGAATGACCCACTATCCACACATGTATCTGCTTATCAATCGACGCTGTCTGTATATCAATGCATCCTAACAAATCTAGAAAATGACTTCTCGCCTTTGCTCTACTTGTGAAACATTGGAAAATGGCATTTCATACAATGGATGATTGACAGCATGGTGTTCCATAAAAAGTAGCCATTTCAAGAAACAGATTAACGCCACTGTGTTAACGAAAACGAACAGTACAGACATACAGGGTCAATGAAAACAGTAACAGCGCTGTCTGGATGTAGAACATGATGAGTATAGTAAGGTCTAAACATGCAACAATAGCATGCAGTTACTAGTAAGTAGACATGCTAGTTTGGCCATTTACGGGCCTCTAAAAGGACCGCACGATATGCACATTCAAACAGAGAATTGTCAAGCAACACTGAAACAATAAGAGGAAGAAATAATGATGCAAGTCCAAGATAAATATACAAAATATCATACATAAATATCCAAAATATCATACATTAAATGTACAAAATATCATACAACAATGAAAATATCTCATGCAAAAGCCAGCCTGACACATAGCCTACTCTACCAGAGCAAATAAATAATAAACGAACAAAATAAAAACAAAACAACAACCGTCCCCCCGCCCCCCTCACACACACAAATCTGTTCATCATGCAGAGCTTGATCACTGCAAAGATAAAAAATAAAAAAATAAAAAATGACCACTTAACAAAAAAAAAAACAAAAGGGGGGGGGAGGGGGGAAGAACTGGCGCACAGAAATCGATATCGATTCTTCCTCAATGAAAAAATGACACTGGGCACTAAGACAGAACACAACACAAACAAACAAAAACAAATGACCAAAAAAAAAAGAGGCAATACCGACGACGACTACATAATACGATTGTAAGAAAACATGTTTCCACTGTCAACGCTATTTCGTTTCGGTGAGAGACGAGAAACTCCGAAAATCAGGATGACTTCCTCAAAGAGAGCAGAGTGTTCACAATTAATGTTCAAAGGGCTACACACTCCTATATATCACATCCATGCATTCCTACACCCCACAACCACGCACACACCACCACACCCACACATGCCGACAAAAATGAGAGCAGGTGCAACCGAAGATGTCACCGGCATGGGCAATTAACAAGAACTACAAAATAATGACTACAGCAACAGGAGCAGCAACGAACGACGACGCCGACCACAACAACAACAATAGCCAGAGGAATATGAAGAATGATAATAGTATTAATAATAGTAATAATAATAATAATAATAATAATATGGTAATAACAACAACAATGGCAACAGCAATAATAGAAATTATAATAATAATAATGATAATAATAATAATAACAACCATAACATAAGAGGAGAAGAACTTAAAAAAATAATGTTCAGCTCTACAACACTGGGAGACAATACCATGCTACCAGGCTACCATGCAGGTGGTTGTAAAACTAACACACAGAGAGGGGCATGCAGAGGGGGAGAAGAGAGACAGAATCTAAAGATCATTATTGGGAAAAATGTTATCAGCGGGCCACTAATTTTATTGTACTATTTGCTTACTGTTGTACTATGTCATTGAAATCCCATGGGTATATTCCCTCTTAAATAGCATATCGCAGGTTCCCTCTGGCGATAGCTCAAATTATGTCCCTTTGGCAAATAGCGTAAGATTATTTCCTCTTGACAAATAGCAAAATAATTTTCTTTTGATAAAATAGCTTAACATTATTTCCCTTGAGAAACACCATATTTTCTTTTTCATTTGTCCAATAGCGTTAGATTATTCCACTGAACAAAATTTTAATGTAGCATCAGATTATTTTGATATCACAAAGAAGGTCAGATTGTTCCCCTTTGACAAACACCGATTGTCTCCCTTCGACAGACACCCACAATCTGACTCCTTTCAGTTAGACGTTGAATGCTGTGTTGCTTTGCCGCCCCAAGCATTGAAGGTTGCACGTTAACATTACTTTTTGTTCTTCCATGGTTTATAGCTTTGCGCAAAATACAATGCCATAACTAAGGATGCAATCCTCATACTTTTCGGTCACCAACAAAACAGAACACAGCAGAATGTCAGTCATGGGGACAACGTTAACGATATGCGCCAAACGTGAAATAACTAAAACCCTTTGTTTCTCCAAGAAAAGCAAATCCTTCTCAAAGGATTTTTCAAAACCAGATAAAACCGCTTGTCTACTCGTTTTTTTCTTCTTTTTTTTTCTCTTTTTATCTTACTATTGATAAATGCAGTGTTTTTGTTTTTCTTTCCAAATTAGTACAGTTTTTATGGCCCCCAAAGTAATATTTACGATAAACAGACAATTACTGTGATTTATTTATTAACATTATTCTAATTTTCAATCCATAGCAGCTCAATGTGAAACGCCCTACAAAGTAAATATTGCTATTGTTTTTTGGCTGACTTTCTGTGTTTTACTTTTAGGTTCGGAATTTCACCATAAGAATTATCCCGGTGATTTTTCTTTTTTTCTCTGGGATGCACCCATGAGCATCAAGGACGCAAATTTCAACTGATGATTTTCAAATTATAAAACGAAATAGAATTTGACTTAACCAAAGGTGTTGCGTGGTGAAAATTAAAAGAAAGGCACAGACATCAGAAATACAGGATGAGAGGTACTACGAAAAGGAAAGGGAAGAAACTGGAGAGAAAAAAATGACGGGGGAATGTGGCGACCTTCACCTTCAGGTCGGCAGTGAGGTCAGGGCCACGCAAGGCCAAGGACGCAACGGCAGCAGCTGCTCTGGAGGTGGAAGGACCGGGGTCAAGGTCGATGACCTCGTCCATGCAGTCAAGGTCGGGCTCGTCGGTGACATAAGCCGAGTCCGGAAACCTGCGATGCTCGTCCCCCTGGAGTATTGGCAAATGGGTAGGGCAAGTCCGAGACAAAGGCGAGGGGGAAAAAACATGCTCAGCTTAGCGCTTATATAGTTCCAGCATGGCATAATATTTCTTTTCTTTCACACATAAATGATTCCCCGTAGTTCAGGGGAAATACCAGCCCTTATCTCCTAGTGCACCCTTTGAAAAAAAAACATTATCTTACATAGTAAGACATTGCCTGCTTCCCTCTCCCCATCTCAGAAAAGCTGGAAACAACTTAGTACCTTTCTTTAACATGGTATGACATGGTATTTCTCTGGCTCAGTAAGGAAAACCCAGACCTTCCTCAAAGAAACTAAAAAGAAAACTATCCACTACTACTATCCACAGTAGATGTAACACAGCTCCGAACGGAGTCATCACCCAGAACGAGATGGAGGTAAATAAAAACTTAGCGCATCGCTCTAGGATGGCATACAGTTTCTGTTCTCTTATACATAATCTCTGGCAAATATATCAATAAAGAAAAAGATAATCCTTTTCTTTCCCGAGGTTTAAAGAAACTGGAAAGTCTTACAGTATTATGCATAAAAACAAAAAAGAGGAAATGCAGGCAGATCTAGCCACCCCCTTCTTTTCTTTTTTGAGTATTATGCAAAACAAAAGCTTATTGATTGAGAAAGCCAACCAATACACTTTTTCTCCATTGAAATGATGGCATTTCTACGCATACAATTCTTTTCAATGGAAAGGCAAGCGTATGGCACATGGGTGACAAATATCGAACAAAACTCCAGTAAAAGTTTTAGAACTTGGTCTTAAAACTAGTAATCCACTAACGTGCAGGAAATAGCGAGGCAATGCTGCTATATTTAGATCTCCTGGACTATCTCGAACCAGGTGTGGCAAAGTTTATTCTTAGCTGCTATATCAAGAATGAAACCTGTAATGTTAACTAACGTGGCATCGACATTAGCAGAGTTGTCTACGGGTGGAAAATAAACAAACAAAAAATAAACAAACAAGCACATAGAGAACAGTCCACTTAAAGTCAACTTGCTTAGAATAAATCCTCGGTTGAAATCAAGCCACATTGCAGTCCTAGTATTTTTTATTCATATTTTTGCAATGGTTAGTGTCAATCTTGTTTCAAGTATTTTTTTTTTAATCCAGAAGGGTTGAATTTAACCAGACTTCGATTGCAAATAAACAAAATCAAACACACTGTCATTCCCAGTATTATTTAGGGTGTATATATATATTTTTTAGGATTATCATTTCTTTTTGGGCAAGAAAACAGGCAAGATTCAATGGCGGGCAGTGTGTTTATTATCTGTTCTCTCGCTCATCCTTTTCTTCCTCAAAATAGGACAGGACACTTATGATTCAGTCACATGCCTTGGAGAACTTGAACGTCATATCTCATAAACAGCAACAACTATGGAAATAACAAGCTGTAAACAGATCCCACGACAAGTAAACAACAGGCTATTATACTCTGAAAAACGTCTCTAAAATGCCAGCATAGATAAAACATCATCAATCCAGCATTTCACACGGGCATTTGGGTGGCGTGCAGCATAAACAATTGAATGTCAAGAAACAAACACAAGCATTGACCAACAACAAAAGTCCAGACATAGCACCCTCTATCATTATAAATGAAGGTAAATATTGTCCTAATTCATTTTGTTAAAAAATGTCCTCATTAAAAAATGAAAAAAAAAAAAATGTAGAAGGTATACATAAATAATAATAATAATAACAGAAAAAAAAAAAACAAACAAACTAATCATGATTTAAGAGTTATGTGAAGGGAGTTAAAAGAAAAAACACCTTAAATTGGCCATAAACGAAATTTAATCTTCCTCACAAAAAAAAAAAAAAAACCCCACAAAAATCTAGATTGAGTCTAACTGAAAGTAGTTCTTTAACTCTTCTTGCTCATGATATTGAAGAACATCAGAACATAAACACATACACATGCGCACGCACACACACATTTAAAAACTTATACTAAATAACGAAAAGATAAGAAAAAAAAAAAAAAAGCACATTATGTTTCAAATGCACGGATACATAAGATCAAATGCAGGAAAAATTCTCATCCAGAAACAACCACAAAAGACAGGCAGCTGGAAGAATACTGTACCACAGTTACAAAGTCACTCCCCTCGTAGTACGACACAAGGTAGAAAAAGGAAGGCAAAGCACACACAAGGCAAAACTCAAAATATTTCACTGACAACATAGGAAGAAAACGATAATTTAACAGAGTACCAAATGTAAGTAAAAACGGACAACTAAGATTTGAATTGCGATTTAACCCATTCAGTTCCAGACTGCTATGTTGGTGATATGTTAAAACATTCCGGTACGATAGTGCTGCAAAGTAGTGGAGTTAATGGGTCAGATGCTTTGAATATTCAGTTTATATGGTGCCTTTCCCAAAATGTGATATGTTAAGGACCCAAGAATAAAACTGAAAAGGGGAGATGAAATTACAAATGGATGCCTCTGACTTACCTCGATCACCAAGTAGCGTCCAGGGTCACGTGACATCTTGGCGAACTCGTCCACCAGCTCCTTAAAGGACGGCCTGGAATCTGCATCCAACATCCAACCTGTCAGAAAGACACAGACTCACTATAACATCTACTGCAGTAAAAATAGATCACACTATGGGCACAGATGAGTGCTCGTATGCCCCATAGTCACCCACAGGAAACTTTTTTTTTTTGTTTTAGCCTTTCAATCCTTAGAAAGTAGGATTACTTGGCTTTTGGAAGCTGCCAAATTTTGCTGAGTAATTTTGTGGGCAGAAATTTGGAATTTGGAAATTTTGCCCGGACAACAGCACTCAGGCCTACTCTTCCATCGATTTTGAACAACCAACCAAGGGTTCTTAACCGTGCGTAACGTACACATTGAACCTCCAAAATATATTCGCCCTAATCTGGGAAGGCTAGACGTTGGGCTTCCCTACCCAAAAGAAGCCAGGGGACTGTTGAGTCACTGGAAAAATGTGGGTTTTCGATCTTCGTGTCCCTCCATCCGCAATGCAGGACCCGAGACTGGATCCCGGCCAGTTTTCCCATGAGTAGACGCCAAACCACAGAGCCACTACGCCCCCCTCCTCCACAGGAAACAGCCTTGCTCTTTACAACATTACATGCCATTCTCTGAACTTTTGAGATACTAAGAAAAACTATAGCAATCTATCTATAGCTCAAGCTGTTTGATAATTTATGATTTAATTATGATTCTATTAAACAAATAAAAAAATATCTATTGGATTTTTTTCTTTAGTGACGCTCTTACGCCTGGTAATAACATCAAAAACCAGCTGCATCTTAGCATAAATCTAATAACTTACGATTATGTCAGACAGGATGACTCTTACTTTTTCCCCTCCTGTTTTTTTTTTTTTTTTTCATTGGAGGGCAAAAACTTGTTCATAGTATACTTCAATGGCAAGAAATAAAGAATAAATTTTAAAAAGTGTGTTGAATTTTTTCCACTGAAGGTCCTGACAGGGAGCCCGAGTGGTGAATTCATATGCCTGAGCCTGGCTACCACAGATATTCAATGGTCACAGCGTGGCTCTATTTTTCAACGAAAAGATCGTGGTGTTTCAGGAAATCAATGTGTCCGTGGGAAACAAATTTGACTACTTCAGCTATCGTTACTGGTGGGAAATTTGCAAGCTATAAGTGGTCACTAGTACAGCTTCATTAACAGGTCTGTAATCCCGCCATCGGTGGGGTGTCTCTCATGGAGTGCCATCCTCGACATTCCAGGGGTGACATCTCTTCTCACTCTCCTTGCTCCTGTCTTCTGTCCCGCTTTCTTTCCTCTCTTCTTCTTGATGTGTAAACGTATCTTACCATGTTTGACACAATATAGCCGTAATCGTACTGATGTGTCGTTAAACCCCAACACAAACAAACAAACAATCATTAACAAGTCATTAACTCAAAATAAGTTTGTAACATCCCTCTGTCTTCTTTAGTACTGTGCAAATAAGATCATGTTGAAAGGGTCCAAAATCATTTCTCATTATCTTTTACCAGTAGCTCAAACAGGTTTCAGGATCTTTGTAAGAATTACACAGATTTATGAGCTTTTGCATCCCCTTTTTCTCATGATCTTTGCTAAGATCATTACTCATGACCTTTAGAGGACCAGTCATCAAACCTTTGCAAGGAAGTTTGAGATCATCTTTCCTCAAGATCTATGAGTGGACTTTTCAAGCATACCAAAAAAAGACCAAGACAGCATTTTAACTTAAACCCTTTCACCCTGAGGACACATATTATCACTTTATTGTCTCTAGTATATCAAAATTCATGACCTTATTATTTGTCACCAGCAGTACTTTGTTTATTTTGATTACTTTTGTAGCGGCCAAATCCAGATATTTGGATTTCCAAAATTATTTTAGTTGTATTCCTGGCAGTGAAAGGGGTAAACAAAATAACTTCCTTTTCTTTTTCCCTGTAGCAAAGCAGACCACAACAGAAGGGTCACACTGCATATAAGACATTTAATATGTCAGTGGCTTACATTTGACCATAATCATGTAGACGTCGATGGTGCAGATGATTGGTTGTTGCAGTCGCTCACCCTTCTCCAGAAGGACTGGCACGTCCTTGGTGCGGACATTCTCGTAGGGCTTCTTTCCAAGAGTGAACAGCTCCCAAACAGTGATACCTGTAGGCAAATGAGAGGGGAGGGGGAAGGGGTTTCCATGGTCATTTTAGTTTCTGTTGTGCATAATAGAATATCTAGCTATCACAGGGAAGGTAGAAGATAGTAAAAGCAGGGGTAGACAAAGAAAAACCTACACAGAAAGTCTAAATTCATGGACAACAAACAAACATCATGACAACAACTCCTTCTTG
>JBCAUA010072398.1:0-10983 GCA_038406235.1 Peronia verruculata
ATGCGCAGAGCAAGTAAACAAAGCCACACGTGAGCGATGTTCACTAGGTCATGTGATTTTGAAAAAAATACCTAATTATATAAGCAGCAAAACTCACTTTGCTCCTCGTTTTAGCAGGCAGGCATTCCATGCAATAGAAAATAATCTAATGGAAAAGAAATAATGATAATTTTTGTTAAGTATTTACATATGAAATATATATATATCAACTACAGGCCCTTGTAGAAATATTCATTCATGCATAGAAAGTAACATCATTGCTGGAAATATGTTTTTAAAAAACAAAAGTGATTTGATGTTCTGCAACTTAAAATTAATATAATGACAATGGCATCATTAAATTATTAAGTTTACAGTAAAAAGCCAAGTTTGATAGCAGGAAAGAGAAGTGATGAATTCCAGTCTCAGTCAACAAGCAAACCAAAGGAATAAGGGAAGTGTGAAATGACTGATTCTGTTCTTGTGTTTCAGTGTTTTTGTTGGCGCAGGATGGCCCTCAACCAGACTGGCTACATGCACCAAAGGGGACATCATGAAATGTCAGATCAACTTTGATAAGTTCACTGCCTGTTTCTTCAAAAATGGACAACAGGTCATTCTCTGTTTTCCAAATTTTTTTTTGTTTTGTTTTACTTTGCAGTCGTCCTAATCTTTATGTATTTTCTCAGCATCATTAAACTTGATGTTTTACACATTGCTAAAGAAGCAATGTTAGAATAATGAAGTGGACAATTTGTTCATAGGCAAGTATGCTGCTTGTTTCTCTAGCCCTCTCCTACCCAAATTTCAGTGTCCAAAAGATATTTTACAAAAATATGTGGAATGGAGACTTTCTTAGTAGAGTGAAATTCATTGGTTAATTTGATATGATTAATAATTTATGAGAAAGTTTTATGCAGGAATAATATTGTTGTCAAAACTTACAAATGTGTATGCAGGATAAGTGTTAACCATGTTTCATTAATGCTGCTTAATGAATTATTGCAATCCCACCAGCAGTGATTTCATTTATGTACATCAGTAAGTATGACACAGTGATATTTAAATCTTTTTGTTAGAATATTGCTAGTATGATATAGTATCTCAAAGATATTCTCTCAAAGATATTTCATTCACAGAGAGTCAGTTTAGTATTTGCTAGTCTAACTAAATCTCTCTACAGGTGTATGAAACAAAACCTTTGCGAAACATCAGCAATTGTCATGCTGCTGTTGGGTTCCATTCAGTGGGTGAAGCTGTGAAACTGCTGGAAAAAGAGCCATGGCAGATGACTGGAGATGAGGAGGTAGATGTTTGAAATCGCCCTCAGTGTACATTATGCCTTACTATAGCTATACATAACTTACTTTGTTACAGCTGTGCATATTTTACCTCATCACAGCTGCACGTATTTTACCTCACCACAGCTGTGCATATTTTACCATACTACAGTTATGCATATTTTACTTCAATAAAGTGGCATGTATTTTACTTCACTGCAGTTGCACATATTTTATCTCACCACAGCTGCACATGTTTTACCTCACAACAGATGTTCATATTTTACCTCACTACAGCTGTGCATGTTTTACAGCCATGAAGTGGATGTTTTCAAAAACAAATATCAACTTTTCACTCGTTATATAGATATATAAAACATTTCTTTTCCTTTCAACATGACAGTATTGTAGTGGTACAGTGGTCTTCGCCTAAGAACACGGTCATCAGGAGACAAAAAAAAAAAGCAGACTCTTTGACAGACTCTTAGGCGAATTGAAAGGTTACGCAACCCATGTGATCACAGATTGTCTTCACTACTATGATTAGTTGATCGTTAGAGTTAGTTGAAGCCTTTTTCCCTGTGCATGTTATAATTAGATGTAGCAATTCCTGATCTTTTTAGGGCATATATTACATCAGTACTGCCTAGCGCTTAAATGCTATGTGAGTTTTCACAAAATGGTATCATAGTTGAAAATATGATATTGCTATGCAACCCATGGATAATTCGCACGAGTGACTCAAGTGTTTACAGACCAACTGAAGTAGCAAAACAGTTGACCAGCCAGGAGGCTAAACTTATACCTCCTTATCCACAAAGCCAATCACAAGTGCTGTCACATCCCCTTTTACTGCACATCTAGCACTGTGTGTTTCTCTCAAGTGGACAGTATGATGTGGAATTATACCATAAGTATTCGGGTATCTTGGTCCGACACCGGGCTCTTAGAGGGATTTTTTTATTTGGGAGCGTCCGCAGCGGGTTCTTAGAGGGGTAAATTATAGAGGAAAATTCCATTTTGCAGCAGTGGTGGGTTCTTAAGGGGACCGGGCTCTTAGGCGGAGGGTTCTTAGACGGAGACCACTGTACCACAAATTTTAGAAACATTTTTCATGGTGTGTTTCAAGTGAAGAGCACAAGATGTAATTACTATGCTTGTTCAATACCTCATCTAGCTGGCTAAGGGAAGAATAGGGCTAGTCACAATGACCTCTCCCGTTGAAGACAAAAATCCTTGCTATACAAGCTGTCATTTTTAATACTCATCTTAAGGTGAGATCAGATAGATTTTGCATTACAGCTACACAGAATGATGAAAGAGACTTTATTGTTAAGACATGTCATCTGCTAAATTTATAAAAATAAATAAGAGAATGCTGTAGTTAAAAGTATCTGTGGTGCAAATTTGTAATCATTCCATTAATATCACAATATTCTATTTCAGAGTAAATACCCTGTTGTGAAGGAATCAGAAAAGAGGTTCTTGAACTCTGGAGGTGAGATATAAGCATGTAGCATTTAATATTCCTATGTTTTTTGTTGTTTTTTTTTTTGTGTGTGCGTGCGTGATTTTTTATTTTATTTTTTTTTATTTTTTCAGTGAAGGCAGTTGTTTATTTATTTTCATTTCTATTTAAAAAAAAAAAAAAAAGAAAGAAATGGTGAACTTAGACATTTAACCTAGTAAAGAGGAACATTGAAATCATGCCTCGTTGAAGAGCAATATGATCTGTATGAATTTTTCAAGTTTTGTCTGAAAACTGCTGTTTGCTTTGAAAAGAAAACAACAGTGATGGTGTCGTTCTTCACACACGAAATATAGTAGAGAATATTTCCGTTGGATGGATGAGAAATGGAAAAACAATACTGGAAATTTATGTACATGTGGAGTAAAATAGGTGAAACTTGAAAAGGTAATGATAATGTTCAGAATTTTTTGTTAGTTTCAACAAAATCATGCTTTTGTCACCCAATTTCTGTAAGAATCATTGCCTGAAGTGAGTTTTTCTATCCCGTCATTTTGCATTGCAGGATTCATCGGTTATGCCAAGGAAATCTTTGAGATTGTGAACTATCAGTCCATCAAAGATGCAGAAGACGACCAGTTGTATTACACACAGATTTATCTCAACAGAGCATTGAGGGTAGGGTTTTTGGTGTCTATGTGTGCCTGATATAGGAAGTTATGAAGCAGACATATGTGTGTAAAACAAGTGTAAAATGCTGTATGTTTAGTTGGTAAATTTATTTCAATTCACGAAACTGATTCCATATAGTGCTTGGTAATGGACAGCATATTGGCATTGCAACAGTCTTTATGTCAGTAAACAAATTGATGAAAATCTGATATGTATTGCAAGCCATCAAACAATAATTTTTGCATGCTAACTTGACTGATAAACTAGACTGAAAAGTTCTGAATCCTTGTTACGTAAGGCATAAGCGATGGTTTTTTAATAAAATCTTGTTATAAGCTCTCAAATGGCTTTCCAAGAAAGTATGGTGAGCAAATACTTTGCTTCATTTTTGGACTTGAACACATGAGAATTGAAAATCCTGAGTCTCCCATGATTTTTCCTGAAAAGAATTTTATGCAGCAAGAATTCTTTGACTAATTTGAACAACTTCTGGAGTTTAGCTGTTTAGTTATGAAATCACTAAAGTGGTGTAATTGTTCTTTCATCAGCATGAATATAACATTAAACTGGATACCAGAGCAGAGATCTTCCAGAACCTCAATCTGGCCTTGGGTAAGTGTTGTTGTTTACTGCTGATATTTCATTTTTTAAAAATGAACTATTTTTACTGTTGGCCAAGTTACTTGCACTTCCTAGGCACGTGAGATAAAAACAAGAACTGTAAGGAAGGAAGAAAATCTTGCACTTTTTTGTTTACAAGATGCTCAGTGGGAAATCATGAAAAATTCATGCTATGATGAAAATATTTTCTTTTTTTCATGTTGATTGTTTCACAATTTATTTTTGTTGCATATGTTTCAAACAAAAGTTAAAATAAACAGTTACTTTTCTCTCCTTTATAATGTTTGTTTTATATGTTATGTGCATATTAAAGGTAAGTCATTTGACTACTGGTAGAAAAGGCATATAATATAGAAGACTGATACCAAGCATGAGCTTACTTTGTGTTTTTGAGCAAAAATGGCTATGCCACTTATTTTGATTTCGCACAGTAAGGCATTCTGTGTGCTTCAATGTACTTCTATTGCTTTGTCCTTTCTATTTTATTATTAAAATAAAATTTAAAACATGCACATCCTCCTTTACTATTTCAGGGGAAATTGTTGTAAAGTTCAGGGGAAGTCACAGTTATCTTTACAACCTGAGGACTGGTACAACTCCAATTGTTGTCCATGGCAATGGACCTATCAAGGTAAGTCCCTTACACAGGCCATGAATGACAAATCTGCCAATTATCTGTTTTATTTATCTGTTTGGTTTTTTTTAATTTTATTAATCTGCATAACTATATAGCTTTTCACAATGCTGACTATGTGTTCCATATTGTGTTTTCTGTCCTTCTTACAGCCTGAATTCTACAGACTGGCAAATTATCTGGCAGATGGTTGGACAAACAGCCATGGATGCCTCTCGTGCAAAGAGGATTTGTTTGACTTGGACAGTCTAAAGGTCAGAGTCTGTGCCACATACTAACTGTCCACTGATATTATCAATGTAGGATGTCCTGCCACCTGGCAGTTACAGTCATTGTTTCCCCTCTTTTCCTTCCTCTGCATTCTGATCCTGTATTATCATGTCATAATGTCTGTCCTCAAGTTTCATGGCAATTTCTCTGTGATTGTAACAATTTTTCTCTCTTCACATTAACAGACATGAGTTGTCAGAGAGTTACAGTCACAGTTTAAACAATTTTATTTATTTTTTTTTTTTCTACCTCCTAAATTCTCATGTTGTGCTAATCTTCACACTCTGTCTTCAGATGTCCATCAAATTGTCTGTGGTATTTTGTTATCTGTCTGTATGTCTGTATTTTCTCCGTCACAGATTCCTCATTTGTAGAAATGAAAGTAGATCTTCAACATTAGTCATCTCAAAAATTCAATTCCAACTTTGAATGACAACTGTTATAATTGGGAGAATGATTAATATTCTTAACTACAGTCCTATAATGAGTTTATTGTCAATTTGTTCATTGTTAATGAGAAATATTATCTCCATTTTGCCATCATACCATTATCTCTTATAGTCTAACTTTGTTTCCTTTTACTGTGGACTTGTTTGTTTTGCCATTTAGTTGCTTCATTTTCAGAAATCAGATTATCTCTACATTTTACCTTTTTTTTATGAATGTATGTTTTTTTTTGCCTCGTCTTCTTCATTTTGTAGAAGTCTGACTACCCAAGAGTGTTGATCGCTCTATTTGTGGAAATTGAGACCCCTTTTATCAAAGAGTTCTTTGAGCGAATTCATGGATTGGACTATCCGCGGGATAAGATTGACATCTATCTTCACAACAGTGTAGGTATTTCTGTGAGACATCGTCAAGGAATATTTATGAGAAATAGGTGTTAAAATTCATGAATATGTTATAGAGACATGCATTCCCTGATTGAACTACAAAACCCGAGCTCAGTTCTTTGTTGTCTTATCTCCATTTTGGGTGATTTGGAGATTTCTATGTCATGTAAAAAAAGGGATGGTGAATCTACCATATGCAGTAGTCATTTCACCTATCACTTGCCCAAACACATATTATTTTGAAAATCATTTTGTCCTATCTCCTATGTACAAAAACAATTTGCTAAACACAAATCATCAATTTTCTCAAAATGTGAAAAATGGAGATAAGGCAGCAGAGAACTGAGCTCACGAAATGTGTATAGGTAGAAACTTTGCAGCTGGAGTCTGACATGAAAACCCTATCAAAATTATTTAATGAAAATACATTTTTCTTGTCAGTTTGATATGTCAGGGAACAAAAAGATCTGTTCATTCAATGAAATTAACTGATGCCACACGAGTACTAACACTGCCATTAGTGTTCACTGACCTTAATGAAAATCTAGACTTTCCTCCACACTGTGTAATTTTGAATCAAGTTTCTCTCAGTTGCTGATCAGTTGTTGGGATGCAAAAATGTTACAATGAATTTTGCTCTGCTTTTCATCAGTTGTTACCTATGATAAACATGTCCCAGGATTGTTTTGAGTGGATAAATCAGAAATGTCTTTTTGGTGGTGAATGAAGTTTCATCTGCATCAACAAATTCCTGAATTATTTTAATTCTAGAAAAAAAAAAATAAACAAAATGATAATTTTTATATCACAAAGATATTGAAAAAGCAAATAAACAAACAAACTAGAAAAATTAAAAAAGTAAGTTATGATTCATTACTTTGGTTATCACATTTCTTCTAACACTGTCAGAAGGTTTATAGAGATAATGTCAAAATGATTTTCCACTGATTATTCAAGTTTCAAATCTGGATATTTATCATCAGCTGGACTTCCATCGCAAGGATGTGGATAAGTTTTTGAAAGACATTGATGGAGAATACAGTAGTGTGCGATACATCGGCCCCAGGGATAATGTTGGTGAAGGCATGGCCAGAAACTGGGCAATGTAAGTTACACATTCTGAGTATTATTATTTGTTATTATTATTATTGTTGTTATTACTACCATTATTTTAGTTGTTATAATTATCACTGTGTTTTTCTTGCTCTTGTTCATGTTTTTATTGTTACATTCAGTGCACTGCTGTTATTGATAATGTAGTGTATATTAAAATATTATTATGTTTTCTGTTAGTGTGGAGCTTGTCAAGTTGTGTCCTTTTTTTTTTTTCTTGCAGTGGAAGAAAATGACAGTGTATGAGAAATAAATTTTAGTGTTTTAGTCTCCAACAAAATCTCAGTGTCAAAAAGCTGAAGGCATTTCTTGAAGACACTGTTTTATGACATTTTAACTCTTAAACTACCGCAAGCCATGTTTCATGGCTTGAGCCACTTCCGATTTTCGACTGCGAGCCGTGTTTCATGGCTCAAAGTGTAAGCCAGCGAATTTGGTCTCTTGTAAAGCATTCTGGCCACAATACTAAGTGGCAACAGGAAATGACCCAGGAAAGTTCATCTAGTGAGAAAAAGACACAGGATTTTGATTTGGTGAATTGTGTCTTGTTATTGTAAGTTGTGAGTTATTCGGAGAGATTATTGCGATGTGTACGGAGCCTGGAACAATTACATAGAAACAATAATTATGCGAAGTAACCACAAATGTTCAACTTACACTCAACTGTAATTGTTTCTAAAATAAAAATTTTGGCATCAAAATTAAATTTAGATTGCAGATTTGTGAAGTTCAACACCTAAGCTCTTTGTGCATATGCAACACTTATAGATTATTTCTGAACATAAACTCTAAATCCATTGAATACGTGAGGGTGGTGACTCAAAAGTGGGGGTCAGTAAAGTAGTCAGTCCAATGGTGGGACACCTCCCCCCCCCATACACACACACACACACACCTGTAGTCAAATTTTGATTTGGCCGAATAAAAACAGAATCTGACACTGTGTTTGGGTTAAATCCAGAATGAATGCTGTATTTTTACTTTCATATACAACTGTTCCTTCACAGTGATGATTGTGTCAAGAAGAACTGCCAGTACATGTTGACTGTGGATTCCATTGTGCAAATCACCAAGCCAAGTTTACTGAAGGATCTCATCAAACAGAATAGGTTAGCCTGAATAACTGGGATGTTTTGATTAGTAATGGTATCAATAGACAATTCAAGCTCATTGTCCTGTTTCATTTGGCAATTGGAAAAGAAGTAAACTCAAAAGTAATTTTTGTAATTCACTGTTACAAATGTAATTTTAGATATTTCTAAATGAGGTTTCTAGTGCCAGAAGAGCATTTAAACTTCTTAACCAACTTTACCTCCAGTTTCTAGAAATGACTCAATATATTTTGAAGTCTTGGCATGAATCTACACATTACCTGTTACATATGACATCTTCTCTCTCCTGTTTGTGAACAGATCCATCCTGGCTCCAATGTTCAAACGTCATCAGAAAAGCTGGTCCAACTTTTGGGGAGCTCTCAATCAGGAAGGATTTTATGCTCGCTCCCCAGACTACATGGATATTGCTGCATATGTCAATGTGTATGTTACATATTACCAAACCTCATGTGGCGTTGTATTATGTTTTCTAACACCCAACTTTCTTGTGGCTTCAGAATCTAAGAACCTGATGTCTTGCTTTGGCATGACTATTGGGCAGTAGTTTATGTTGGTTTTTCTCTGTGATAATATAGTATCTTGCTATGCGTTGATAATTTGCTACTATGTGTTAAGATCGGAAAAAAACAAATTTTCAATGTCTTTTGTAAGCCTGAGAATTATGGAACTGACAGAAAAAGACCAGAACAATCATGAACAGTGATGTTTTGTTCCAGCATTATGTGATGGTTTGCTATGTGGAAATCCTTCACAGTAATTGAGGTTTGTTTCAAACAACCTTTGTCTACTTTTGATGTACCTTGGTGCAATGTAGTGATAAAGTCTACCAGTACCTGCTTTTTTATTTTTCGATGTATTATATATGGACTGTATATTGGTGACTTAGTTTTCAATTTGCTTTCCCTGCCTAGAGGATTGGTATGCCTACTTAATTTTGAGGATTTTGTGGTGAGAGCCTAGTGACATCATCATTATTGTTGCCAGAATTTTGTGATTTCATTTTAGATAAAAGATGTACTTCAGAAATGAAAGATTTTGATGATTTCTTAAAGTTTGATACATAAGTAGCTTTGGCTTTACATACCTATGTTGGTACTGTTAGGTGTTACAGGGAGATGATTATTTTCTGTCATCCACAAGGCAGGTAGCTTGGAGGAGAAACATGTTCTGAGTTCCTAGTGTGCCTGCTATGGTTTTCAGTCATAATAGGATTATTTGCCTCGTGTGTTATACACTCATTTGGGATATCTTTTACAAAGCCCTCCGGATTCTTGTTTTGTTGTTGACTTATTCTTTTCAACGTTCTGTTTTGTTTGCTGGACAAAAGGGGTGTGTGGAATGTACCTCATGCTGGAAATATTATACTGGTTAATGGTCAGCGCCTGCCTGCTCTCAAGGATGCCTACACTTATAACCCCAATGATGACCCAGATATGTCCTTCTGCCAGAAAGCTCGAGCCAAGGTATGCTGAAGTTACCTTATATAATAAGTGCCAAGTTTGTGTCATACGTATTTACCCCATGGTCTCCTTTCCTATCAAATAGTGACCCTCTGTGGGTCATCGAATATTGCCCAACAGAATTACTATCACAGTCTGTCTTGTCATTGAGGAAGGCATATATATAGATTCTAAAGATTTATCTAGATCTCCTGATTTCCTCTTCTCAGGAGCGTGGCACAAGTGGTAGGATCAGCATGAAACTAGGGGGAGGGGTCAAGTAATTATGATATTTTGTCAGGGAGATATGTGGTGGAATTTTACCAAACTGTTTCAGCCCCATTTGCAAGATAATCAAGAAATTTGTTAAAAAATATTTGACAAAAATGGAACAGGTGAAAATGGAAGAAGAAAAATCAGAACAGAAATAAAACACGGAAATATATTGTCATTATTTGTCATTTTCTATCAAGTTTTGAAAGATTCTTTGTTTCATACAAGATATTGATTTGTTAGAGATGTTATTGGCTTATCCAATAGATTTCAGTCATCATATAGAAAATGGCCAATCTGTTTCTTGATGTGCAGTCATTGATGACCTGTGTTTTAATCTCTTCCTTATGTCAGAATATGTTCATCCATGTGACCAATCGTGATAGTTGGGGTCATCTGACCTATCCAGACAAGTTTGACACCACTCATCTGCACAATGAACTCTTTGATATTTTCAATAATCCATTGGTAAGTTCTCTCACTCCCCCCCCCCCCTCCTCCAAAAGATTATATGTTTTTTAATTCATCTTTTCAATCTTTTCATTATGAGCAAAATTTCTTTGTTTTGATCCTCAAGCATTATAACATCCAGATTTGCAAATATTTTCCAACCAGGCACAAAGTATGGTTGCCATAATTTTACAGGGTTTTTTATCAGTAAGAGTATTTTTCCATCTATGTCCACCCTCCAAGGACTGCTTACTGTCCATTTATTTTATTGTGAGATGGTTGATGTCCTGTTTTGTCTATCACAGAGTTATGAAAGCAGCCTGATGTTTTGTTTGTTTGTTTGTTTTTTGTTCATTGTTGTTTTTAATGTCTTAGCCAAGGATTGTCTTGAACTATATCATTTTATTTAGACTAAAGAGATCTTTGGATGTGAAGCTTGAAATGTAGTAGTGAAAGTAAATCAGCTGGTGGCCCAAACCCTAAGTAGTCATTGTGTGTGTGAGACAGACCTCGGCCTTGGAAAGAAATTGTAAAAAGTATTTTATTACTTTTAGACCAATAGTTGTGGTATCATATTATTTAGGAAAGGCTGTGTTATCGATTGACACTAGTGTTAACATTGGTACTACTGATAGGTGCCCAGTTGCAGGTGTATGAAGCCGACTGACTGTAGTAAATGGTGGAATCACCTGAATGAACCCACAAAACAGTAGGATGACACTATCGAGGCTTCCTTTGGTCTCAGAATTTCACCAAGTCTCTTTAGTCTATCAACATATATATATATATATATATATATTTATATATATATGATATATATATATAATATTTATATA
>JBCAUA010072409.1:0-10983 GCA_038406235.1 Peronia verruculata
CATACATACATACATACATACATACATACATACATACATACATACATACATACATACATACATACATACATATTTCAAGTTCTTTATTTCCCAAAACACAAATAGTAATGTGCTGGTACAATACAAAAAAAGCAATGTACCACTAAGGAAATACATAGACAATGGACAGACAGAGCAGTTCTTCGCAATGAATCATACTCGCAGAGCATTTTTAGATAATCTTGATCTACCATACAGGGTATGTACATACATACATACAGACAGACAGACAGGCAGACAGACAGACAGACAGACAGACAGTGGTAATGAATAGACTGAAGTCAAAAGACTAAACTACACGTCTATTGTTAGGAAGGAAATGACTTCTAATAAGAGTGTCGAATATTCCTACACCAGTATTTTTTTAAGCCTCCTGATTGATATTCTGATAACAGAGAAATGTGGATTATTTCCCCACAGCCAGTCGAGACTATCTTGAGTCAGCTAGATCAGCATAGAGGGGAAACAGCAAAAAAATTGAGCTGCTGAAACAGGGTTATCGGAGCATTTGCATTCAAGAACTCAAGCTTACCCTCAATCGAGAGGGTCTGTCTATGTAGAAGTGGGCTCAACAGGAGTCCGGCTGGCTGGTCACTGCAGTGACTCGTCTCTGACCAGAGACTACTGTTTGTTTTGTTTGAGCTAACACTGAATCAGTTTAGCCACAAAGAAGCCAAAGATTCAATGGTCACTGAAAGTGAGATCCCATCAGTTAAGACACATGAATCTCTGTAGCTGCAGGGAAATCTATATCTCAACCCTCGAAATCCAGACCTATTGTTTGTGCTTATGATATCAGAACATGTTTCTTTTTCTTCTTTATTTATTTATTTATTTATTTATTTATTTATTTATTCTTAATTTGCACCATTTAGGGATGCTTTGGTTAAATTACCTTACATGCATAAATAAATAAATTGATTTTGAACAGACAGACAAGCACGCAGGCAGGCACGCAGGCAGCCAGGTAGAGTAAGTAGGTGTGTAGGTGGGTAGGTAGGTAGGTAGGTAGGTAGGTAGGTAGGTAGGTAGGTAGGTAGGTAGGTAGGTAGGTAGGTAGGTAGGTGGATACGTAGATAGGTAGGCAGATAGAAACATAATAGACTGACAGACAGGCCGACAGACAGACAGACAGGCCGACAGACAGACAGACAGACAGGTAGTTTAAAACAATATACAGAACTAAAGTAGACAGAGACATTTAAGAATTCTATATTGACAAATTTTATTGACGTAAGCCCTTGTTACGTCAGAGGCATTGCTGTACTTGGCAAGAGCTATTGATCATCTCAGCTTTGGACTGGCTGAAAGATGATGACCTGTGATTATAGACCACTCGTACGATCAGGATCGGAGTTCAAACAGTGCTCTCTCTTCACGACCTTGTTAATCAGCCAGACTGTTGGACAAGACCTCCTATGTTTTTTCTAGGTCGTTGTTTCACACTAAAATTCTGTTCACTTTGTCGGCGATTTGTTCTTCTGTCTTCGTGGTTAGCATTTTGTATTTCTGCTTCATCTAGTCACACGCTGATGTATCAGTTGGGGAACAGATAACCTAACTTCCATAGTTAAGGACAATTTGATTAGCTTTAAATCTTCAAAAGCTCTTCAAAATCACTTTAAATCTTCAAAAGCACAATCTTCTTGTCACTTTTATGTCATGTAATTCAGACGGTCACGATGCTCTGTCTTACTTCCATAAACAGCACCAAGAACAGTAACTGTTATCGTGTGGTTCTCTCCTCGAATGAGAAGTCCTTAAAATCGTTTGTCCTTTTCCATTAAGCCAAGAGGAGTCAAGAGGTCGATCTGATGAAAGATCCGTCATCAGACATGTGCATTGCAATGGAGTTCCCTTTCAAACAGCACACATGTAACACATCATTATTCATGTAAGTTCATCCTAAGGCATATAGTAATGTTTCTTAAATGCGAATATGAGTGTCACAATTGAAACATCTGACATTCCATCAATCTCTCATGACGTGTCTAGGGTTAAAAGCGAGGCGTTCACTAGGCAATAGGCATGTAATGGACAATAGCAATACCACAGCTGACCACAGACACAGTCAGCTGAAATATGCCCCCCACCCACACACACACGCCTTGTTTTCCTCCTCTTTTTGCATATGGCTGGATATACATTATAGCCCCTTTGTCGCAAATGACTGCCAGCTTATATCAGGAACGGAAATATTTCAGCTGTTATTATTTGTGAGAAAGGCCCTAAACTAGAATGTAATGAGAACAAGTGGGCTATTCTCCTTCAGCTGTCAGGACCTCTCTGTGTTTTCCCTCGTTTTTTTTTTTTTTTTATGGCAAAGACCGTCTTACTGCAATTTGACCCATAATAGTGCATGACTGCACGAAACTTCTACTTTGTTTAACCTATGGCCTAAAATTTGTCAAACACATTTTGAAGAATTGAATCTTGATAATTTACTTACATGTTTAAAATTATTTTGATAAATCTCACATTTAAGAAATACTTAAAGCTATATCAAACCTCCCTTTTTTAACATTTTATTATTGTTGTTGTTCATGTTGTCGTTGTCGTTGTTGTTGTTGTTGTTGTTGATGTTGTTGTTGTTGTTGTTGTTGTTGTGGTGGTGGTGGTGGTGGTGTGTGGTGGTGGTGGTGGTGGTGGTGTTGTCTGTTATCTTTTGCGTTGCCGTCATGCCATATTTCATGGTTATTGTTTCTGACATTTAAATCAAAAATAGATTGCATATCTCTCTAGGAAAAACATTAATACATTTGAGAAAATATTCTGTGTGATTTGTTTCTATTTCATCTGCGAGAACAAGCCAATGTTCGACACTGGCTTTGGGGCTCCATATAATTATTTGTGGACAAAGTAATTATCCAGTATGTTTTTTCAAGAGCCAGTGCCAGAAAGATGAGGATCATGGTATTCGATGGCTTTAATACGCTACAATGAACATTATAATATCATAAATTTCACTGCCTACAACAACTGATTATTTAGAAGAGGTAGGACCTATGAGAGAAAGCAAAAATCCAACATCGATTTCTTTTTCAATTTCTCAATTCCATCTCCCCTGAAAAAATCATTGTTATTTGTACTATGTTATTATGACTCATTTCACTTGCATAATGACAACATGTTCGATATATTTTGTGTGTGTGTGTGTATGTGTGTGTGTGCGCTGGCGTGTGTGTGTGTGAGGACGCTATTCTTGTGGTGTGAAGTGCTGTCATGCAGTTGGCCTCAAGAAGCCTCTGTCTTGTCTTCTGACAGTAACTTTTAATTTACAATGCAACTGTATTGTTTGTTCTCTTCTTGCCGTCTTAAGATCTCCTCACTCACAGTCTGAAATAAACATTAATGGAACATGTGCGAGAATTTTTCGCAGAGCTTTGCTATAGATCCCGTGGCAAGTATACCAACAGTATGGGACTGGAGTTCTTGATGATATGGTATTGGTTAAGTACTTTTGGGTGGGAAAGGTGGGCGAGTGGGGGGGGGGGAGGAAGAGGAGGTAAGGCATAAATATGGTCCTATCGCTCTGTGTTTTTGTGTTGTTGTTGTTGTTGCTGTTGCTGTTGTTGTTGTTGTTGTCAGTTTTATGGTTGTTTTATTTTTATCTTTCCTGCTTTTTATCAGTATAGCAGTTTATTATAGTTTAAATAACCAGTTAATCAAATAAATGATGTAAGTCCCTCTCTACGTCGGGCTGCACCTGATGTAACAAGACAAGTGGCAAATTAAATTTAAATGATGTGGAGCACTGTCTCTACCCGTATTTTTACCATCATTGTGCCGGATGATATAAAAGCGGTGAATGGAAACGACGAAGTAAATAAAAAGATTGAAACGCAAACAAAAAAATGAGAAAATGAGCCACCGTTTATTGAGCGATTTAAAAAACGTCAGAAGGCAGAATATCAACAGCCAACGAAGCCAATGACAAAACTACAGAACAAAATGCGTGGAGAGCTGCTCCATTCTAAGGTTGGTTAGATCCATAATCTATCTGCTCCCCACTGCAACTGAATCTGTCCATGCCAACAGAGCGAGGCTTCGAGAGTTCTATCAACAATAAACAGGAATTCTAGGAATTGATTTTATCAGTAGAAGCAAATTAAATAACCATTACTTTCGTATAAAACGAGCAAGGCTGTCGGTTGTCCCAGGTGCTTCACTGTTACTTTCACTATTAAATTTGATGTTTATCTCACCCATTACTTCCCTATTCCTAGTTTCTAAATTTTACCTCACACAGAAATGGTTGTTTTCTCCTATATTTTATTTCGAACTGTCAATATTGTAATGTCCTTAAATATACCATCGACGTGTCAGTTTAAGACCAATTTCAACAAAGACGTGAATTATTGCACAAGGTTCTCAGGGTCTGATCTGCCTATCTGAGAACATACCTCTGGCCTGTGGCTATCAAAAAATAGTTGTAATATATTACAATCATAACGGCTACTCAAATCTGCTGAAGTTTTAAGGAGTTATTGGATATAGTTGAGTTTTATTTTATATTATGTCAGACTTCAGAACGTCCTTCACCAACGTCCATCTTTTTTTTTTTTTTTTAACAACTGTTTTTTTACAAGTAGCATTAAAAAGTAACAGAATATCCGCTTCCCAATGGGTACTACTATGACGCCATATTCGATGCAGGACACAGTACAAAGAGTAGACCTATGTTTCGGTCTGTTACCTCTTTATCCATTACTTTTCCCGGAGTCCTTCCCCGGCCCCGAAGCCATTAGAATTGGGAAATTCCCAAACAGATGGCAGAGTTCCCAGTACGCTGGAGAAACAGTGTCAGCGGGTCTGAGGCCGTGACACAGAGTTACTAGTTTTCAATAAGCCCTTATTCTCTCTCTCTCTCTCTCTCTCTCTCTCTCTCTCTCTCTTTTATCTGGGAGACATTGGACCCGGACATCATTGTGGAGGAGTAGGTTAGATTGTAAGCCTAATGTATTTCTCCTCTGTGTCTAGAATGATTGAAAAATTGTCGCAGACCCGAATAAATGTGAAAGATCTCATACTTCCTTAGTTATTCCATGCCGAAAGCAATACGCATTTAACAACGATCTTGAAGTGTGAAACCAAATACTTAGGCTAGGAAAAAAAAAAAACTCTGCAGGTTAAACCTTCTATAATACAGATCAAACTGAATGTATGAGTTTAGGAAAACAAGGCTGTATATCAAACACGTCTTGTTTACCTTCTGTTCCTTTGCACGACGCAGCATTTATCGTTAAGGTAATCCGCGAAAAGTTTATAAAACTCTTGAGTTAACCTTCCCAAAATCAAAATGATCAAGAAGTGACAAAGAAGAGGGTTAACAGAGAAACTGACTGAGCAAAACCCGATTTTGTTTCAATGGTTGGAATTTCATAAGAAGAGAAAACGTTCTAAAATATCATTAAGATTTCTTGGATATGAGGCGGAATAAAATTAGTTGGCATTATCTTGAAAACTGACCTAACGCGAGACAGTGACATGCTTGCCCAGAATGAAAGAATGAAACTGTCCTTTCTCTATCTCTGTTTGTCTGTCTCTCTCTCCATCTGTCTGATAGTCCTCTACATGTCTATCTATTTCTTTTTATCTTT
This sequence comes from Peronia verruculata, assembly GCA_038406235.1. NCBI lineage: Eukaryota > Metazoa > Mollusca > Gastropoda > Systellommatophora > Onchidiidae > Peronia > Peronia verruculata. The sequence goes on from JBCAUA010072409.1 coordinate 5,640, forward strand.
TTTCCCCTGCGAAACCCCATATCGTTAGCTCAGTTCTCTGTTGCCCTATCTCCATTTACCCATTTTGAGAAAATTGCTGTTATATGTTCAGCAACTATAGGAGATAGGAGAAAACGAGTTTCAAAATATACCTGTTTAGGCAAGTGATAGGTGAAATGACTACAGTATATGGCAGATTTACTATCCCTTTTTCACATGACATATACATCTCCAAATCGAGCAAAATGGAGATAGTATAACAAAGAACTGAGCTCGCGATATGTGTGTTTTTGTGCAAATGTCTTCATAGGTGTGCACGCGTGCGTGTGTGTGTGTGTGTGTCTGCTCCTGTCTGCTGTCTACTCACTCTCTCTCTCTCTCTTTCTCTCTCTCTCTCTCTCTCTCTCTCTCTCTCTCTCTCGTCCACGTGCACAAATTCTATGAGGCACATCCATAAAGACACACACCTTATACCCGTTCACTGTAATGCAATACCGGACTTTTGTATTGCAGTTTTGTTTTGTTTTTACTCATTCAGTGTTGATCAAAGCTGCCCCAAATTAGGTTAGGTTTGTTATAAAGAAGCCTCACGCCTTGCCCCCACTGCTGGTAATTAATCTGCCGTTTATTTGCCTTTGTGTTTCAGACGTTCCTCGTGAGGCCTCTCAAACTACATTAAATTAAGCTTTGCAAAAACTGCTTGTGCTACGGCTGTCAGGTTTCTCCCCCTTTTTTTCTCTCACCAGTGCGCTCCTTTTTTATGACTCCACGCATCTCCTATCCTCTGGCCACTTATATTTTTATATATTGGCTTCATGCGATAGAGTTTTAAAAAAAGTCATTATATCTTACTTGATGCAGGTTATGAAAAGTGGGCCGTTTGGTTATTGAATTCTTATATTCTATTGTATTGTATACTGTCCTCCTCCAAATCATTTTTATACCGTTTCCATCCATAAGCAAAACAAAAGAGATATTTTATTATTTCTAGGCCGCCTGGATTAGTGCCGTGTTCTGGGCATTCGTTTTTAAATAATGGCTTTGAACTGTGTGCTGTTGGTGTTGACAAACCTTGCCGTTGGTAGAAGAAAGAATGAGATTATAAACCTAAGCCTTTAAAGCAAACACAAACACACACACTTACGCAAAATGTGGATTTTCATCATCATGGCTGGTTATCGTCCAGGATGTTAATGGAATGCAACAAGGTAGTGATATGCCACCAGAATGATAAGGCCTTGTCGTGCTGCTAGTTTATAGAAGGAGAATGTCAAGAACTGATTTGTCTGTGAAGGAAATATTGATTGAGATCCGAGGGTAAACAGAAGACAAATTTTCGTGTCGTGAGGGTAGGAGACAGCATAATAATAGACTAGGCCGAAATGTACGAGCTTATGTCTTGAACAGGCAGCCGCCGTCTGGTCCCTAGATGAAAGAGATTTGTTGTGTCTAACGTGGAAATTAGTTCATAACAAATACCTCTTGATATCTTTAGGAATATTCGAATGATTGAGAACAATGTCTGGTGAGAAGAGACAGATTTGTCTGTTGGGTTTTTTGTTTTTTTATTTGTCTTAAATTTTCTTATTTGAAAAAAATCAAAATGACTTCAAACACTTTATCATACTCACAGACAAACACAGAGAGAAAGAATACCTGGGAGAGTGAAAGAGAGAGAAAGGGAGAGACAGAGGAATGTCCTATATGAGTATGTTGAAAGGTGGTGGTTTTTGCATTTATATTTTCAGTATCGCCATGATCGAACATATAGGTAATAATGTAAAACATAAACCGAACCCATGTGGAGAGAAAATGAAAAAAAAAAAAAAAACAGAGAGGTGAAGATTAGATTAGGATCGGCTTTTTATTTTTCGTATGGTTTCCTTTAACTCAATCAGGCCACAGATCTCTGCCAATCCATCTATGAAACAAGTAAGGGACAGACGTTTCAAAGTTCCACAATCGATTATCTCTGTTCTCCCTTGTGTGGGTGTATGTGGTTGCCATTGCAATTCCTTGCTGGTAACCAAACTGCAGATTGAGCAACAGAGAGAATGGCATAGAGGATCCCCAATTTGTCTATTCTCTGATGCTCGTTTGACAGTCGTATGGGCTGCAATAATGTCAGACAGCAATGATTTTTGTAGGATAACAGAGAAAGTAAGCAGGACTATGTTAGAAAGAAATGTTGAAATTGGCTCACAAACTAAATCCTTGGAAAAATGTGACTGGTCTTTCTTAAATACGAAGGGAAAAGAAAATCATTCATAGTTGAACAAATTCTTTGTCCTGTTTATTAAGTCATTCAGTTGCATGATGCTCACGATATTGGTTCAGGATTCGAGAAGAGGAACTTTTGACATGATCTTTGCTGCGCGCCAGCTTAGAGACATGCCAGGAGGAAAACAAACAACTGTATTCAACGTCCGTCGATTGATCAAAGCCTTCGACACTGTGAGCCGTGAGGGCCTCTGGAGAACTGCGGCAAAGTTGGGTTGTCCTGACAGATTCATCACCCATGCCCAGCCACAGTAACTGACGGTGGCAACTGTTCTGATGTCTTCTCAGTTCCCAGTGGAATCAAGCAAGGCCGTGTGCTGGCTCCCACACTCTTCAGTCTAATGTTCTCTACAATGCTCACTGATGTCTTCCGTGACTTCGATGCTGGTCTCTACATCAGGTACAGGACGGATAGGAAGCTGTTTAACCCGCGTGGACTTTAGGCCATCACCATGGTCATGGACACTCTCTTGAGAGACTTTCGTTTTGCCTCAAGGCTGGCTCTGAGCCGGATATGCAATATAGCATGGACACGTTCTCACGAACATGTGGCAGCTTTGGCCTCACCATCAACACGAAGAAGACGGGAGTCTTGCGGGTGAACCATACACTGCCCCCCCCCCCCCCATCCAAGTGAAAGACTAGACACTTCAGCCTGTGGAGAAATTCACATACCTTGACAGTGTCCTCTCCAGATCAGTCAATATTAACCATGAGGTGAGCTGCCGAATCGCCAAAGCCAGCACTGTCTTCGGCCGACTACGTAATAAGTCTGGGAGCGCAGGGAAATAAGTACTGAGACCAAGCTGAAGGTCTATCGTGCTATTGTGCTGCCAACACTCCAGTAAGCAAGTGAAACCTTGGACAGTATACAGACAGCACGCACAAAGACTGAACCACTTCTGTCTATCGTTACTGGGCAAAATCCTGATAATAATGTGGCAAGACATGATCCCGCACACTGACTGCCTGGCCACGGCCAGCATGCCCACTATCAACAAAATTCTGATAAAGCACCACGTCAGATGGGCTGGATATGTCATCAGGATGTTGGACAACCGCATCTGGACACAGATGTTTTCGGGGAGGTGTCCACAGGCAAGCGCTGCCATGGGGGTCAACGAAAGTGCTTTGAAAGACAATCTGAAAGTCTCCATGAAAATACTAGATTACGGCAACACGTCCTGGATCGCTCGAAGTGGCGCGTATTGATCAGCAAGGGAGCCAAATCAGCCGAGAAGAAACGGACAGCAAAGTCTGAAAGAAAGTGACATCAACGCAAAGCATTAGGGGCAAGCACATCAACTGCAGCCATCTCCCACACCTGCCCAAAATGTGGGAAACACAGCCATGTCAGGACACACCCAGCCCTAAAACACGTGATAGATTGATACCAGGGTTCTCATCGCCAGGGATGGACGAACATCATCACTGAAGAACTGCAATTGTCCTCAATAATAACTATTATGCTGAATTTTACCATTCAGTGGCATACACAAGAAAATTGCCGATCTCTGCACTACGGCTGAGGTGATCTAGGTACCCTGTATCAACGGCGTCATTTTTATTTTGTGCAGAAAAATATAGAACTGTTTGTTTATCATCCCTGAGATTTCAGTTTGAAAAGATTCCCATCTTATTCAAAAACTCTAAAAGAAATGCACTATATAAATGATGACTTCCTTCTCGTGAGCCCGGCAAGGGCCTAACAACATTTATCTTTTGCGGGAAACAGATTAGATGCTAATTCTTTCATACAATGTTTTTGAGTTGTTTTAATTTAAATATTAACAAAAATCTTCACAAACTGTTGGAAAGCCATTTGTAATAATATACTGGCTGTTGCTCTTGTTCACATTTGTTGGTTACTCACGATATGGCGTAGGTATGGCACAAGTGAGGTAACATCAAAGTTGAGAATCTACAAAGATAATACGTTGTATGCGACTATTAATGCAAGTGATACAAGATTGATATCAGTCTAATGGTTCAATGTCCTATTTATCTTCCTTTAAGAACCAAATCAGTCACTGTCTTTGTGTGGGAAGAAGGACACAAAGCACTATATGATTGTTGCAGAGAAGATATAATAGTAATTAATAGTAATTGTCGGAGTAATATTCTTGTTGCATTGTACATGTATAATTGAGGCTATGTACCATATGTCTTAGAGCTGTGCCGCCAGATTCGTTTGTTATCTGTGAAACGATGTACCTGGGGCAAGCCTATTGGAAAAAGAAGAAAAAGAAATTTCGAGATGCTAGGTAAAGTTTCTGATTAAACTATGTGAGAGCAACAAACTATTCTGCACCACTGGTTATAGAATTTGTCTAATAATCTTCGTAGATCAAGCAATTTAATATAAAGAGATCATCCAGTAGAGTTAGGAGGGAAATATGCTGGTGAAAACACCATCCGAAGCACCTATTTTTATTATTATTTTTTTTTCTTACGTGTACCAATTTAAAACTGCGCACTTTGCGAACCGGTTCATAATGGAAATCCATGTTATTTTCATGATCTCGGTTTTTCTAAAGTGTCACTTTGCGTCAGGTCAAACACCGGGTCTGTTGGTGCACTAGGAGGTCAGTTTTGGCCAGAGGCCGTCATTTCAACGATAAAGAACTAAACAGGAGTCCAGATCTCCCCTCAGTTCTGTACCCGTCAGCAAACCTTTATCCAATCTCAAAATAAGGTCCACTTCTCAGAGGGTGAATATTTGGCTGCATTAGCGGGAAATTCACCGCCTGCTGTCCTCTCGTGATTTAGGGCTTTCGCTTCAGAGGATATCTCTGGCCAACGATAATGCGGTCCCCTTTTACCTGTGTGTGATCTGAGGCAAGTGAGAGACGGTGGGAGTGAAAAGTCTTTTCTAGACCACCGACAGGGCAAAGATGAAGAAAAAAAAAAATCAAAAGCGATTTTGACCTTTTCTGCTTTTTCTATGTACGTAGAAATAGCAATGTGATTGATATGGTTTCATCTGAGGCTGGAAAGACTGTTATACGTTAACAATCTATCTATCTATCTATCTATCTATCTATCTATCTATCTATCTATCTATCTATCTATCTATCTATCTATC
>JBCAUA010072420.1:0-10983 GCA_038406235.1 Peronia verruculata
TTTTCATAATTCTAATCCCCCCTCCCCCTCTCTCTCCCCCCCCCCCCCCTTCCCCGGCCATCTCCCGGCATAATTTATTAACTACTTTGTATATTGGTAGTCTATTGCTTATGATACAACAGTTTGTTCTGCAAATAATAAGCTATAAAAAGCTGTAGCAGATGTCACACAGTAGTCATGAATTCACAAGAGGCCGTTACAATTAATGTGGCCACTGATGGGTACTTTCCTCCTTTAAAAAAGAAATTAAATGATCAGAAACGCAACTAGCCCATGCAATATATATCATTTTTATTTACTCACCATTGCCGCTAACAGAAAGACTGTCAGGGTGAGCGAGTTCTATTGGGTACGTTCTATCGTTGATGAGCGCATTCACTTTACAGAAAGATCTGTGCGTAGCGCTGGTGGTATTCCAATTATCTTCTTATGGTTGGAAACCTCAGAAAACCCTCAGCAAGTTTCAGCTCCGACTTAGGCCTAACATTTCATTGGGATAACCTTAAAAGTCACTATTATAGCCAATAACATTTTAACGAGCTATATTTTCAGTTCTGCTGACAGAAGTGAAGGAGAAATGTGTGTATCTCATAGTTATAGGGTCTTTAATAGTATTTGTCAGCTGTGATATCTTTAGCAACGCAGGATTCCCTTATTCCTTAAATAACTCCAACAGAGCGGATGTAATAAACTGATTGATTCATGGAATGGATAATAGTAGTGGAGTCAGATGAAGAAATAGCGATAGATATCTGTCTGTTGCACTTGACAGTTTATGAATCATGATAATTCATGAAACGGTAAGCCGATTCATATCTCGAGCACTTCGGCTCTCGGTTGGATATGACATAAGATCTCCCTTTCGATCCTCTGAGCTCAGGTCCTTTTCCGACATGGATATGACGTCAACGATTCTAGCGTTCCCCATGACGTCATCAAATGTCACTGTCAAAACAGGATATTATGAGACAATTCACGTGACCACGATGGGGCCTTTGCAAAAGCAAATCCAGATTCTGCAACAGAACTTCGATCGATTCTATTTGATTGTTTGTGGGATTATGATCTTGTGTAAGTATGCATGGACTGTTTTCTCCACCTGTACCAAGTTTCTTGTTTTCACTGCTATCATTCTCTCTCTCTCTCTCTCTCTCTCTCTCTCTCTCTCTCTCTCTCTCTCTCTCTCCCAAACATTCCCAGTTGAGTTAAATAAAATCTTATTACTGCCGAATGTATATTCACGCGTTTGTCTCACTGAAGTAGTCTACTATACAATTCATGTTTGGCAAGAAAATATTTAATTGAATCACAACAATTGCAAGAACTTTCAGAAATTATCAGGCCATTTTTACTTCATTCTTATCATCCTGTGCCAGATAAGCCTTGTTCGAAATTCTGAAACTATGGACGTGAAAGTATGAAAGTGTGAAGATGCGACGGGCCACACAGCGGGCGGCGCGTTAACACATATTTCTGTTTAAATAACTTCCTTTTTCATCTTTGATCAATACCATTTGAATACCTCTTAACTCATAAACGTATATAACCATGCTGGACGTAATGTAGGCCCAAAATCGATATACCACTCGCAAGAGGTTGAAAAATGAAACAGAACGTACCTTAATCATGATGTGCCGTTAACTTCCAGCACAAATCTGCAAACTCAGTATTGTACCCCGGTGACTGTGCTATTGTCCTGCTGATATTAAAGTTCATAAGCAATAACCGTACTTCTCTCTTATTAATGTAGGCCTACAATTTTATTTTGACGTTTCTCTGGAACCATAGCGCACTTAGTCAAACCTGAATGGAATGGGGCGTTATGCTGCTCATCTGGTGCTCAACACTTCATTGCCTTCCTCACAGCAATGGAATTAAGCATGAAAGACACGGCATGTATTTTCGTTTCATTGAGAAAAGAAAGGATGGCAGAAAGAGATTTTGGGCTCGTCCAGTTGTTGGTCAAAGATTATTAAACAAGCAATTTCATAAATTTTATGTAGACCTGTGAGAAATAACAGTTTACTTCAATATACTGTCGAATGAATTTCGAGAGCATTCTTGGTATTCAGTGATATCCTTCATTAATCTTACCCTGCAAGTCTGCTCTCTCTCCGAGCTGTCTGTTTGGACGGCCATGTAATTTTTAAAACTTTAAGCATTCCCATTCTTCTTTATTTACTGTAACTATAATGTCTCCACCTCCCCCCCCCCTCCCCTCCCTTCCCCCCAACCCGTCCCCACCATCTCTCTCTTATCTCCGGCATTTAACAGATGACCTCCGTGCATGGTTGTGTTCGGTTGTCGGCATGGTATTATAGTATTACCTTCGAGAAGTTATATAATAATATAGTGGTTGCATTGTTCGCCCTCCCCCCTCCTTTTTTTTTTTTTCTCCTTGTACCTGTCACAGATTTACAGTGGGTGCCATGCTTCTGTGTTCTTGAAGTAATTTTTTCCTGACTATATTACAGCTATTTTTCAGTTTTCTATTCCCGATTTCTTTGTTTAAACGAACAATTTGTGTGTGATGATGAAACCATTGTCCGCTTTGATGCCTAGGGCATTTTCATGTTTCTTCTCACCTAGCCCTCGAATCTGCGATATAATGGATGTGCTTTTATTGAGCTGGATAAATTCTATTATTTCGGTCGCAGGAATTACCTTCTTTGTTTGTTGTTGTAGGTTTCGGGTGTTTGTGGCATTTGATTTTGTACTTATTTCTTTTTGAGTATTCTTGTCTCATCGTTCAGTGTCTGTTGATAGTGATTATTTTCATATTTTCTAGCTTAAGTATTATGTGCACATCTGTTTGTCCTCGGTACGCGGTATGTTCTTTACTGCTCAGTTCATACTACATTCGTATCTTGAACAGAAACATATCCGTCTTTTTGTCTTCATTTTGCTTTGTTCTCTTTAAGCTGCTTACCTCAACTGATGGGACATAACCTTCTTTAATAGCAAATAGTATTATGTATTTTGTATCTCCAGTTGAACAAACCCTAATTAGTAATGGGTATGGCATGTCTTATTAAATATAACCATCAGGGATTTTCCATGAATGTAAGCGAGCGACCGTTGCAGTTCTAGTAGCCATAGTCAAACTCTGTTTAATATGTGATTGAATCCTGTTATAAATGCAATAATGTTTGATTTAACATGAGTCACATTAAAATTATACAATTATGTTTATCATGACTCTGTTTTCAGGTGAAAATCTCTCTATAAAATCATAAAACTGTTTTCATGAGAAAATCTCTCTATAGAATCATGAAATATCGTCATAGTCATAGACAGACTACCCTCTCAGAAGTACGCAATTGGCCGATTTGAATTTTTTTTTTTTTTTTTGCGCTCACTGTGATCCAACACATCATTCAAATTCCAAAAACAAAGAAATGCACCTTGCCATGAACTAATAAACAGCATCAAAGTATTTTGCTTCACTCGTGTTTTGAGTGAGGACAACTTCATAACTTTTTGTACACATTGCTTGAAGCATTTTGCTATATACATGTAGCAGTCTACTTGAAACAATTTTTTGCCTCTCTGAAATACACAGGCCTATTGAAATGCGAGGGGGCAATCTATCGATGATTATGACAGTATTGGAAGACCTTGTCTATAGATTCGAATAACTGCACGTTTGTCTTTTGTCTCTCTTCTGACAGTGATGCAAGCTGGTTTTGCCTTTCTAGAAGCCGGGAGCGTGAGAAGTAAAAATACCAGCAACATCCTCATCAAAAACTTGTTGGACTCATGTAAGTATAGACTTAGAACTTAGTGTACGGATACGGGGCCTCTGGTTCCGATCCGCTTCAGTCTCGGCTCTTTCTGGTTATCCAGTGACGCCACCGATGTCTCCAAAATGAGATAAAATAGCAGAACACATTGGTCTTGCGTTTTCCACGGTAATGGGGATTGTTTTTGACCGGCTTTGTTATTCCCTTTGCCAGGCACACGGGTGTTGAACAAGCAGAACTCTTTGTTTTGAAATGTGCATTGTTTAAAAAAATGAATAAATATATGAATAGAAAATAATGTATAAGGAAAGTATATTACATTCTTCATATCGTAATAATTTTAGCAAGTATTTTCTTATATCAATTTTTCAAATGACAAGAAGAAAAATGAGTACTTTTCCTTCTTTACACTGTTTCTTCAACAATCCTTATGCCTGGTAAAGGGAAGTAATAGCACAGGTCAAAAACAATCCCCATTGAATCATTTACACTATTCACTACTTGCATTACTTAGAGGGTATCTAAATACAATAGGTTTTTAGTTCATTAAGTTTGTCACTCATAGCGAACAGTTTGTCATAAATTTACCACCCACCGTAATAGGGTCAGGCCAAGAAGTGACGCAAACTTGCAGCCGGTGCAAGGTCAAGGCTTTCCCGAGACATTGGTCACCTAAGAAGTGCATAATGACAGATTCGAGTCAATTTTAAATCTGGCGGAGAAACCGTTCTGAGATGTTTTCCTTTTGTCGCAGACAAAACACAAAGCAAAGTAAAATGTTATAGATCTAGGGCTAGTGTTCATTTCTATTTTGGAAGCTTGAGTCGCGTCACAGGATAATTACGTGGGGCTGATATTAAGCTGACGGGAGACGGATACATTATGACTGTGTTTGGGACTTAGATTGTGCAGTATCTCATCACTGGATTGTCAGAAAGTATAATACATCAAACCTTGCATAATTCGTAGATTCCAGGCTATTTAGCTATTATATACGCTTATTTCTGTCAAGAATTTAGCCGCAGTTTACTTCAAATTCCTGGTTTCTAAAAAAAAATGAAATAGACGTGAACAAGGATGAAAGGTCATTCTAGGATTTTTATTGTATTTTATAAGAAGATTGAACAATCGGGGAAAAAAGGTTGCTACAGTTCACACATTTCTATCATTTCGGACGAAGATATTTTTAAACGGCTGCACAATTTCACTCCAGTTGGAACTTGACCAAGACAACAATTCGGCGACATTCTATTGGTCTAGTAAGATAGAGACCGTAAATCGGTCAGCAGGAAGGGTGAATGTTTTCAATCAAATACACATTCTGTCACATTTTCATGCTATTCTTGCATTTATCCATCCACCCAGCACCCATCTGTTCATCCATCCATCCATCCATTTGTTCACCCGTCTGTTCATCCATTTATCCATCCATCCATCCTTCCATCCATCCATCCATCTCATCTCATCTCATCTTCTTCAGTTGTCGCTGGCATTGGCTACTGGACCTTGGGATATGCTTTTGCTTATGGCGAGGGCAACAAATTTATTGGATGGCACAAGTTCGCCTCCTCAGGCATGGATCATGAAGAACTGGCTGCATTTTACTTCCAATTTGTCTTCGCCGCCACCGCCGCTACCATCGTATCTGGGTCTTTAGCCGAGCGCTGCGAGTTCGTGGCCTACTTGGTCTACAGCTTCGTCATCACAGGTGAGTAGAGGTCGCCGTGCTCAAAAAGGCATACATGCATCTTTCGATAAAAATATACCAGGTTCGATTCCCACCAGGGGATAGGAAATTTTATAGTTTTTTTTCAGTGTCTCAGCAGTAGGGAGTAAGGGGTCCGACTTCTAACCCTCTCGTATAACGGCGAAAATAATTTCTAAAGGCTCCGTTGAAAAAGTGAAAGTTCCTTCTCAAGGCAAGACACTAGATAACTTTGAACTTTAATAATATTGACATGTATTCTAAACTCTGAAAGCAACAGTATTTTTCTACATATCCAAAGGAGATATCTTGAATATCACTAAACTATCACAGATATTTCAAAACCGTAATATCACAAATCAATCAATCACTTATCTCTTGTCTTTCCTCTAGTCTGGCTACCCATATTTGCATTCATAATTGAATTCACATTTAAATCCATCTATGCTCTCATCCACACATTTAGCCATCCATCTACCGATTGTCCATCTATTCATCTACCCATCCATCCATCCATCCATCCATTCACCCACCTACTCATACTTTTTTTCATCCATCCATGCCATCTGTCCGTCCATCTATCCATCATCCATTCATCCATCGATCCATCCATCCATCCATCCATCCGTCCATCCATCCATCCATCCATCTGTTTCGCAGCTTGGATTTATCCGGTTGTGACACATTGGGTGTGGGCAGATGGCGCTTGGCTTCCCGAAGGACAGGGCTACAGCGAGGAGATCGGTACTGTTGGCTATCATGTAAGTTGTGTCCTCTTTATTGAAGCTGTCATGTAAGCTGTGTAGTAATAGATTGGACAGTTTGCAGATTGTGTAGCCCTTCACTAGATGTCGTGGTGTGGACACGGATGTCTTTTAATGGAGGCGTGTCTAGAAGTCCTTCACTATTTCCTATTGGGGAAAGTATACATTTACCTACAGGAAGCGACCAAGTAAGTTGTAAATAAGTATCCTCTATAAATACCAGAGATTATCAAGCAAGTAACATCGCTCTTTTAGTCAAGGATACCAGTTTATGAACTTCTTTTCCCTGAGACTGTCAAGTACATTGGTATCGTATTCTTTAAGTAAAGATGATCAGAGCAGTACTGTATGTAGTTCTTATAGTGAAGGCTTTCATCTAACTCCGGAACTTCTTTACCAGAAACTGTCAGATAAACATCATAGCCTTCTTAGTGAAAACCGTCAGTGAATTATATAATTCTTTACCAAAGATGCTAGGAAGTTATGAATTTCTTTACCAAAGAACATTAATAAGTTGTGAAATCTAATCTTTTACCTGAAACTGTCTATAAATTATCAAATCCTACCCATACAATACTATGGATACGTTATGGAATTCATCCATACAGAGGCTGTCCATAAGTAAGTGTTCTACTTCTTGTGATAAAGGCTATCGATTATTTATGCAATATTTCCTATTCTATGCTTTCAGTTTACTTACATTAGATAGGTTACTCCTTTACTGATGGCCATCGGATAATTACTATGTAATGTATCATTAGAGGCTATGGGCTAATGTAAGTCTCTTCGACGCCCTACCTCGTTCTGTCCTATATTATATTGGAGAATATAGTATATTTATGTAGTTAATTCAGCTATGTCCTTGTTTATATGAAACTATCAAGCACGTTATGATCAGCTAGATCTACTGTAGAGATATACACCACTGAAAAAGAGCAGAACAAAGGCACTGTGCATTTAATCATTGAAGATGTGGTGGCCCTGTACCTAAGACGCCGTGCCAGCTATAAATGCAGGCCTTCATTGCAACTGTTCTGAAAGTTATCTATCTGTGCATCGCCTGCCGTTGTGTGATTTTTCTTTCATTATTGTGGCCTTTATTGCCGACTGAATCGACTGTGTTTTGACAAAATGACTTTTTTCATCTGTTTGTGATTTTCAGTTTTCCTCTTCATTCAATTAATGTTTCCATACTTGTAAAAATAAAACATCTCACCCCATCATTTCTTGCTTTAATTACAAATAATAATAATAATAATAATAATATTACCCCACAATTTCTTTCTAGTCTCCAATTCAAAAAAAAAAAAAATAATAATAATAATAATAATAACAATAACAGTAAAACATAATCCGTCATTTCTATTCTGTCTCTAAGCTCTGATTATTTTTATTTATTTATTTATTTATTTATTTATTTATTTATTTATTTATTCATTTATTTATTTTATACATTAATTTTTCGTTAAAATAGAGAACGTAAAACTAAATTTCACTTTTCTCGAAACAGAGGTTTTCAAGAAAAGGATATTTCGTTAAACTGCGTCAGTTCGGTGGTATTGCGTCATGAACTGTCAAATACATGACATATTTCGTTAGTTAAGGCTTTATAATATCCCTGCAAGTTGCATAACTCAGTAGTTTAGCATATTAAGCACTTTCTAAATGTAGTCTGTCAAATAAGTTATTTGTTGTTTCGTAGACATTGAAACTGATTGTCATATTAAGGTTTCTCTGCCCTTTTATTTTTGCATTATCTATTTTGATCTTCTCATTGGTTGTTAGCCTATGTGTTCCCCTTAGTTCCCAAAGGCGATTAGTCATAAATAGGCTAAAAAGATTAAGAGCAGATGAGGATTAGGTAAAATTAAATTAGAATATTCATATTGTTACACTGTGTTTTCGATTATTTCATCAGGATTTTGCTGGAAGTGGCGCCGTCCATGTTTTGGGAGGGGTGGCAGCTTTCGTAGGCGCTGCTATTCTGGGACCCCGTATGGGACGATTCCATGCAGAAACTGGCACTACACTGCCACTTCGTGGCCATTCCGTACCGGTAAGCTAGCTAATGTGATGACCTTTAACCTTTTCATTGTCCTGATATCATTGATATAAAATGAACTGTTTCCACATTTTTTAAAAGACATCACACACCACTCTTAGATATCGTATTTCGTCCATAACCTTTGATTACTGAAGGTTTACTTTCTTTGGTACATTTCGGACTTGCAAAAACATAGCTAATTGCTCCACCATTGTGGAGAAGGGCAGAAGTTTGTACTAGCATTCTTTCCTGCGAAAGAACTTTTTGAAAGTGGTGCATGTGATGATAGAGTTGAGGGACAATGGGTCACGGCCATAATTAAATTATGTAACAATGTTAAATGTATACTGTGCAGAGATTGCCATAGTGGAAGAGTTCACATTATTATTTATACTATTATATATCGTAGAGTTATAGAATCCTTCAGTAAGTTTTTAGTTATATTTTAGCTTGTAAAAGTAATATGAGACGCGACATGATGAATTCAGGCTCTCGTCAAATTTTGAGCATATGAAGTTATTGGTATCACTGTGAAGATTATTTATTTCCCATTCTGTGTGTGAAAAAAAGTAATGCTTTACCGTAAGTAGAAGTTGAGATATTGGCAATTAAAGACGATGGGGGTGACCGGTTGCTGCAGCTGAATTTAGTAAGAAAATCGCTGATCACCTTTGTAAATCCTTCTTTACCTTTGTTAGGCCATGCCTCTAAATTACAATTTATGGCCTTTACTCGCTCTGTTTTTGTCACTTGAACTCTGAAATGCATTTTTAGATTGACATTGAAGAGTTTGGTGAAGAAAATAAAAATACGTGAAAAATTCATTCACTGTTGAAAAGCACATCATGATTTCTCTGGTCGGCTCAGTTTCACGAGCGCCTGATTTCATTGTGTCGCGTCTTATGTTTTGGGATTAATATTAACCTGTGAAGATATTCAAAGGTTTTGAGCGCATTGGGGCTGTAATGGTGTTAATAAACTCCCAAAGAGAAACCAACACATTACGTATTTATCCCAATCACATCATTATCAATGGAAGGGTTTCAGGGCAAAACGAGAGATATCCAAAGTCGCCGTTTAGAGAAAAATGACAGTTTGTTCTCCGGTAGTTAGTAATTAATTTTTCATTAAGTACTAGAATTTTCTGAAGACTTTCGGGAAGGATAAGTCGTGTTTGGTGAAAAGTCCTTACCATATAGCACAATCACTATTCCCAGTATTGAGAGATAGAGTTTATGACTAAAAATTTTCTAAAATGGCGTTTGTCGCGTTTTGCCATGAAACCCTTCAATTCCGTCCAAGTATTCAGTGACGTCACGTCCTTCTCCAAAATAAAATTTAACTTGATACGGATGCAGAATGGCCACGTTAAGTCGGTTGTGAGACTGACCGAGAAAAATTGTTTTGCTATGTGTTCATTATCTGTCACAGTCTAGGCAAATTATAATGTGGCAGTGTCCAGTTTCATTTTGGGAGACGAGAGAGACGAGCTGAGACTGAAGCGGGCCGGAGACGGCAACCCTGTATTTGTGCCCTTAGGCAATGATCAATGGACGCTTGTCTCTCTCTCTATCTCTGCTCTGTAGTTCGCTGCCTTGGGAGGGTTTATTCTTCTGTTCGGCTTCATGGCTTTCAATGGAGGATCCCAGACTAGCATTTCGCAACCTGGAGACGGAGCCGTCGTCAGTTTAGCTGTCGCCAACACAGTTGTCTCTGGTAGTGCGGCCGCCTTTGTCTCTTTGATCATTCGCAAGTAAGTGTGTGGTGGTCGAACTCCGTTCTTCACTCATTTATGGTTTACGGTTTGTGGATTCCGATTACATTCAGACTACGCCGATTTTAAGAGACGCTGAAGCGCTTCCCTTTTTTAGTCGTTTTCTCAAAGACTTCTTCAGAATAAAAAAAAACACAAACCAAACTATCAATTTTACGGTAAAAATAGGCTTATATTCCAAAATTATATTTTCCTTGATGAGTTAAAAAAGTTGTGTACTTGTGGCACATTATACGACAAGCCGTATGTTTGCACATTTATGTTTGTTTTAGAGTTTATAGTTGTCATTGAGATCGTTGGGAAATCACTCTAATACATCTTCATGTATACAGGATTAATATCCCATCTTCCGCAGGATTCGAACCTGCCACGTTTTCACCGAGGAGCAGCCATATAATTCCTCTTTTACGCTGCCCCATATATGAACATAACTAACTTTTCCTTTTTCAATACCTGCCATGATGAAAGACGAGATAACCTCCATCATGTGGTTCAAAGACGTATATAGAACGCATGATGAAGGGATCTCGCATATGGACGTAATAACGTTTATTGCTCTGTCGAAAAACATGCTCTTTGTTTAATTTTTTGGGGCAAGGTAGATTGTGAGAAACCATCTAAGATAACAATGGTCAGAAAACAAACCGAAACAATAATTGACATGTAAAAATGATTTCTTTTGTGGGGTAGAAACTTGTAATCGGAATACAAACACATTTTCTGCTCTGTGTTTGTGAAGGATATTGGAAACAGTATGTGGGTTACAAACCTTTCTGGCTCTGTATTTCTGCAGAATAGCGGGGAAAGTAGTTTGAATAATTTTGCTCTCGATGTTTCTCAGGGTAGGAGAAACAGTAACTGAGTTATAACAACGTTCTGTTGTTGTTGTTGTTGTTGTTGTTGTTTTTGTTGTTGTTGTTGTTGTTGTTGTTGTTGTTGTTGTTGTTGTTGTT
>JBCAUA010072431.1:0-10983 GCA_038406235.1 Peronia verruculata
TTTAATCTCCCCCCCCGCCCCCATTTTCTTCGCCCTTAACTCCGTCTGACGTCATTGGGAGTATTACGACGACTTATGCACCAGCTTATCACGCAGCATGTCCTAGGGCTATTGGAACTGGCTTAGTCGTTCTCCCTCAAGGCAGGTTTCAATTCAGTGTGGAGTTTTCTTGCTCCTGGATAAGGGCCAATCAAGGTTTGTGAGCTCATCTCGAGATACCTTTTATAACACGTGGCAAAAACAAATATAAAAAAAGTGGAGTGACGCAAGAAGAGATGGAAATGCTTATGGCATTTGGTCCGTTTTTTTTTTTTCTCCTTTTCTTCTTTTGTATTCTTCATATATATATGACGGATATAACATATCCTTTTTAACCGAGACCATCAGCTTCAGAATGGGCAAATCGAGATTTTTGTTCTCACAAAACGATAGTTCTGGATCTATTTCATTCTCACCAAGTGATGTGTCATCGTTGTTTGAGTCTTTTCGTGTACGCACATAAATATAATGATCGTCTCACCCAAAGGTGTACATATAAATGTTATGCCCTTTCTTGAGATAGATGACGATAGTATGTAGCGTGAAATTTGTGCAGTTAGTTTCATCTTGTCTTTTCGTAAAAGGGAAGCTTCTATTTCAAAAGATGGAAAAATGTTGTAATTAAACTCTGGTGAAATAATGCGTTTTGTTAAAGTAGTTTAGAGATCTCTTTAGCGAAGTTTTCTTAACCCGTGACGGCGGGCATCGTACAGTAACACAAACTACTGCACCAGGGTTCTGGGGGCTAACTCTAGGGAGATGGCAGGAGCGAAGCCGCCCGCGTAGATATTTCCCATTTGGCTACCTAAAGTTTTAGGCATCTGTGTCAGGATGTTTTTGCTCTTCTCGACTAAACTACAGAAAGACGATTTCCATTTTTCCTTCCCCGGCTGCACAACGATACGATAGGGCGATGAAAAAAACAGATTTGCTTAACAAAATTTACAATAGTCTGGAGGGGGACATATCCCCCGCCAAGCGTATGTCATATGGCGAGTAAAAATGGGAAGAGCAACTCCGAAGAGAAACGGCAATGAATCAAAAACAAAGTTCTCGCGGGATCATTTTACTGCGTGTGGCAAGAGGACATGTGATTTTCTAATTAGACCCCTGGCTCCGACACATGCAAGGGCTTTAATTGCAATTTGAAAACATGTTTATATTGTATCTGTAGGAGAACATACGCTGGAGGTTGCGTAAACAGAAGTCTTTCCATGGGAAGCCAGGAGGCAAATGGGCGTGAGACTTTGAGTATAATTCTCGTGTGTCCGCCATCTTGTAATATCCTTACACTTCTCCCCCTCTCTCTCTCTCTTTTTCCCGTCATCTTTTTCTCTCTCTCTCTCTCACTCACTCTCTCTCTCTCTCTCTCTCTCTCTCTCTTTCGTCTACTCGACTGCTAATCCGATCAAGAGCCGACCGTATAAAATATTTCATCATCCGGGCAAATTGGATCATCAACGCCACTGTTTTCTCATCCTGTTTCTTCCCGCCCCCTTATCCCCCCCCCCCCGGCCTCCAAACGCCCCCCTCCCTCTCTTTCTTCGCCTCTCTTTGCTCTCCAAACAAAACTACACCAAAAGAGAGCTCTCAGAAGACTGACAGGCATTATTCTCTTAAGAAAATAAATATCATCTTTCTATTTCTGGGCTTTTCTCTCTGAGAGATTCGTCAATATTCTATTTTCTGTTTTACTTTCATCTTTCTCAGGCTGTCATCATATTCCACATTATACACTTCCTCGTCTCCCCTTTGGTGGCCTTGTATAATAAAAATGTCAGTGTATGAACAAAGAGTGACACATTACTTTGAAATTTCATCTCCTCTAGTTCTGTACCCTCATCGTAATGTTACATCACACAGGCCTGTTCTCATAGATGACATCTTTCCTGAGCAAAGCTAATGGCGCCTAAGAGGTTTGGGCCGTTTACATCGCGAGTCCCGATAACACTTTGAACCATTTCACTTCCTTTTGAGAAGATGCCTAGCTGAACTCATCTTAATTTAAGGAGACAATTCAATAAGGACTTCTTTGCTTTGATAGGGATTCATCACTATGTATTATGTGGGAGCGGAGAAACAGCGTAATGATGCTTTTGGTATAAGATTAAGCACAAGAACATCTGGTAATATATTGTACCAGAAAACAATGCTAGCTCTGAAATTGTTGGGTTCGACCTGGTGTGCCTTCGGAACACAGCTGAGCAGTGCTGCGGCGCGCATGGAAGACCACTACGAAAACAAATCTCTTACATTATTTAAAAGGGAAAATAAATTCAGCGATGAAATGAATTGAATTACTTTGTCAACGGGACGATAAAAAGAACCGCGAAACTTCACCAAATCTTTATTTCTAGTCCCGGAAGTTGTTCTAGTAGTAAAATTTGTTTTATTTTTGTTCATGTTTTTTTCCTCTCGCCCCCTCCCCCCTCTGCTTTATTAATTGGCTAACAGTGTTGTTAAAAAGAGGAGGGAGGCGGAGGTTGGTGCAGATTTAGTAATCACCATTATTTTGTAGTTCACGGTCACTGACAGTCCTCAAGCACACGTATCATGAGTGTCGTCAATGGCTTCAGTAGTGAAATAGTTAGATAACTTCGAGTGTTTGCGATAAATCTTATTTCAGAACAGTGGTCATAATTTCTCTGCAACATTTAATCTCTTTCAGTGACTATTCTACTACAAAATATCGACGTTTGTTCCACACCACACTCAAATTAAATTTCTGATATTGGTGTCGAATATATTAACATTTTGCTGTGATTTAATTATTATTATTATTATTATTATTTTTTTTTTTTGCTTTTTTTTCCAGAATCCTTTTGTAAAACCATCAAACTTCATTCAATATCAATTTTTAAAAGCAACAAGATGAATTATAACTTATACATGCACAGCCCAAGAGATCCGACAAAACGTTAAATTGATGCCATAAACCGTTAGTTTCTGACCAGACCACTTCTAAAACTTTTTGCGCTGTACGCCATTTCTCAATTATGATAACATCCCATGGTTCTGTGCACCAGCAGACATGGTGACGCAACTTCCGTTATCGGAGATAGGTTGGTCTATTTAGAGATCAGCTGGTCCGCGTGCGTTACTCGAGCCCCTGCCCTGTTCTCTGTGCCTGGTGCAGACAGCCGGGACTCCACAAGGCCTGATAAGCTGTAAACTTCCAGGTAAACTGATTGCATGTCAAAATCGGTTTACCCAAGCTCTGATAGTGTCCAACTGGTCAGTTGTGTTTGTTTTCGTTCCCGGGCAATTTTACCGTAAACACGCGATTAGCGACCCCGGGGTTAGGTAAGTGCTACTGCAGTGGTTAGTGGTTAAGATGGAGGCAGGAGAAAGGGCAGAGAAAGTGGAGAAGGTAGAGAGAAAACAAACGGTAAGATGTCAGCAAGAGCAGATCCATTGGCTGATGAACGGACGTCACAGCACTGACATGCCGATAATCCGATCATGATCAAATCACGGCTTACAAGGATATGTGCATGCATCGTTTAATGAGTTGTCCCGTTAAAGTGAACGTTAAAACACGGGAAACAAATCCCAACTCTGATATGGATCATACTGATTGACCTGAATTGCTTTCAGCAAGAAACAACCGCATTGTTTTTTCAACATAACTGATCATACTATTATTAGTAAACCGAATTCTTGTCACTAACAGACTGCCTGACACTTCGACCAGAACTGTTTGAATTTAATTTTTTTTTCTTCTTTTAGCTCTGGCTATTTTACCACAACAGCGATGCACAAAACAAAATAGAAACAAACAAAATTGAAGCTGATGAATAAGAAAATAGAGATAGCATAGAAAAATATACAACGTCCTTTTCTTTTTCCTTTTGTTACCCCTTTTTTTTCTTTCTCTCTATCTTTCTCCCTTCCTCACTCTCATAGTGCAACATTCCTCTCTTTCTCTTTTTCTCGCCTTCTTTCTCAGTTTCTCTCACTTCCTCAATCCGCCCCCCCCCCATCCCTTTCTCCGTCACCCACTGTTTTTCTCAGTTTATCTGGTTAAACCATATGAAGTCATTCTGAGCCTAGCAGTCAACTGCTCATCATGCAGCTGTCAAATGCATTATTTGTATGGGTATATGTGAATGTAGATGTGTACATTCTACTTGTGTGCTTGACTATTGTTCTCACTTCTCTGTCAGCATTTCTTTGTTTTATTCACTCTGCTTCACCTTATATTTCCTCCGGTCTCTCTTCGATTCTAGTTCATATGTTTCTCTCTTGTTCTCTCTCTCTCTCTCTTCCTCGCCGCCCCTCTCTTCCTTTTATACTGACAGGAAACAGAGACCTTACACACATAATACAGGAGCGCCCCTATTACTGTGTCTCAACGTACCCATAACCTTATAGTATAAACCAACACAAATTAAGAACAGCGACAGATGCCTTATTGCACTTACCGACTTATCTGCAAAACCTTCATCGGTGGCGTCCCTTGACGTGTTGTCGCTTCCATCATTACTCCCCCTTGTCTTGGTACCATCCGGTACACTGTTGCTAATGACATAACCAACGCTAGTCTTATCTTCTAGTTTTTCTACCTCTGGGGGTATCTTAGCGCGGCTCTGGGTATACTTCCTCCTCTGAGTATCAGCTCGTCTGATGACCACGATGGTAATAATCACAGCTACCGTGACCACTCCAGTGACCACTCCGAGAATAATGACCACCATGACGTGTTCTTTCTCTTTGTCTCTGCCGGCGGCTTCCGTTTCGTTAGGAGCGAAGACAATCACGTCAAACGAGGAGTTGGAAGCTAAAGGATTTACAGGGCTTTGGTCCCTCACCACTACGGTTAGCCGGTGTCTGCCTGCGTCTTGTAGGGTCAGAGAGCGTCTCAGGATCAAATCGCCTTTATCTTCGTTGAGCTCAAACATGGATCGCCCAGAACTGGACGCTAGATGATATTTTAGTAGTTTATTCGGGCCTGCGTCTTCGTCTTCAGCCAGAATGCTGAGCACAATAGATCCAGGTTTGGCATCGAAAGCTACGGCCACAGAGCTATTTCCGCTCTTTGGATAGACAATCCGAGGCTTGTGGTCGTTCTGGTCTCCGACTTTAATGACAACAGAGGTGGTACCAGTAAGGGAGGGCTGGCCGCCATCTTCGGCGTAGACTCTGAGCGTGTAGCGCTCTCGGAGTTCGCGATCAAGTTTTTCTTTGGTGACGATGACGCCGTTTGGCAAAATCTTGAACGGGCTGACTGGAGGAGAGATGGAATAATGGACTTTTCCATTTTCTCCGCTGTCTTTGTCAGTTGCTAACACACTATTCACTGTAGTATTAGCTGGCATATTCTCCATGATTTCGAAGTTATACTGACCGCGCTCGAAAATAGGTGTTTCGTCATTGGTGTCTTCCACGTCAATGATGACATCGGCGGTCGTGGACTTTTGCAGTTTGCCATTGTCGGTGGCCATGACTTTAAACTTCAGCCTGGGCGTCGTCTCATGGTCCAGGGGCTCGACGGCGATGATATTACCACGGTTATCGATTCTCAGATTCTCGTCGGCGTCGATAAGAGCGAAGGTGATTCTGGCGTTTTCTCCGACATCTTTATCACTGGCAACTACCCGCAGCAGTATCTGACCTTGGCGATTGTTTTCCGGGACAGATTTCTCGTACAGACTTTGACTGAAATAAGGCGTGTTGTCATTCTCATCTTTCACCTGAGGAATCAAGGGAATAACTATGTCTCAAACTGTTGCTGCTTATGAGCTTAGGGTGTAAGTAAGAGAATGGAGGAAGGAGGATAAAAGCTAAATGAAAAGTATGAAAAAAAAAAATATTATAAATATACAGGCCATCAAGGCTTTATGGTCAGAGCTCAGAAAATTCAGGCCCTTCGCATAATTATCAAGATCCTTTTCTCATACTTTACGACAAAATAGCAACTCAGCAGTTCTTGTTTCTCAAGAAAGTCTCCAGTGATCTCCTCCTCTTCTCTCTCTCTCTCTCTCTCTCTCTCTTTCTCTTTGGCATGGATAACTTCTGACCACTTTGGCAATAATTTCTTAATTTATAAAGTTGTTTTACACGTTTAGATTTGAATTTTGTTAGTTCCATTGGGAGACATTTCAATATCTTAAAGGAGCATAGATATCTGACTAATACCAGCACAAAAATTCACTGGCTTTAACATGGTAAAGCCAACACCAAGCATTTGCAGAGAGCTCAGAGAGTTACAAGTAGATCTGTAGCAAAAATACCACTGACCTTGACCATGAAATTGACAGTGTCCGACATTGGAGGATTTCCAGCATCTTCGCAAGAGATGGTGACGTCATGGACAGGTTCGGCCTCCCTGTCCAATTGCCTGACCACGATAACTTTGTATTCGTTGACTGCCAGAGCCTGGAGCTCGAAGGCGTCGCTGACGATAGAACAGGAGACGATTCCGTTCAGGCCCGCGTCTCTGTCCTCCACGCCCAAGAGTGCAACCACTGTACCTGTGGAAACAGATTCCACAAAAAAATTCTTATCCAGACTTTAGCATATACATGTACTAAATCTTACAGTCATCTACATTGCCTAGTTGATCTTTAGGACAAACCGGGTCTTTCTTTCTTTCTTTCTTTCTTTCTTTCTTTCTTTCTTTCTTTCATTCTTTCTTTCTTTCTTTCTTTCTTTCTTCCTTTCTTTCTTCCTTTCTTTCTTTCTTTTTTCTTTCTTCCTTTCTTTCTTTCTTTCTTTCTTTTTTCTTTCTTTCTTTCTTTCTTTCTTTTTTTTCTTTTTTTTTTTTAAATTTACCTAATGTGCAAATTGTATATTACTCAAGATACATCATCTCGGAAGCAACTGTCAAATAAAAATTAGCTTTCGGCGCCCTTCAAATTTTTTTTAAACATGTGCAAAATCGCAAATCATACGTCATAACATCACATCGAACTCACGACTATCGAAAAATGTCTGAGTATTCACGATGACTAGGTAGCTCTACACCATCTCTCAGTACAATATAGAGTACACTCTAAAATCAGTTTAGGAAAACGAAATTCTTTTAACAAATAAATTCAGAGCGAAAAGAAACGATTGTTTTTTGCATCTGGCTGTTGCACCATTATTTTAGAACAAAAAGCTATGACAATGTAACATGTAAGGCCAAGTCCTCTGACTGGCTGGTGACGTACCTGACTGGGCTATCTCTGAGACTGCTCCTCCAAACATGACATTGAGGTTGATGATAGGGGCGCTGTTGGTCGTGTCTTCTACTGTGACGTCCACTTCCGCTCTGGATACTAGGGGAGGTAACCCTTTGTCCAGGCATTCCACTAACAACCTGCAATCAATATGGATTTAAGTATGTCTTAATAAACATTTCTTGAGATACGCCTTCTTTGCTTTATTACTTTTATGTTTTGTCTTGGTTGTAGTTAGTACTTGGATCAATTACAAATAACTCTCAAACTTTTTACACCGACTTCTTTTGTACAAGTTTACGATTATTATCGCTTCATGAAATAACCTTTAATATTCTTTTCCTATAGAAGAGAAATGTGAAATGTGAGTGTATGTGCAAGGATAAGGAAGGATGGGTTAGGTGTAAATGTACAAAAGCAAAGTTTAATGCCTCGTGATGAAAGCGTCACTACTCTCAGCTGCCAATAATAATTATAAAGCTGGTCTATATCAGGGTTTTACTCATGACATATTGATCTAGAGTTGTTAGGTATCTGTTTTCTGTTTGTCTGGTTGACTGATTAGTTGGTTGGTTGGTTGACTGGTTGGTTGATAGATTGAATGGTTGGTTGGTTGGTTCGTTCGTTAGTTAATTCGTTTGTTGGCTGAGTAGTTGATTAATTGTTACTCTCTTTCCCATTCTCTGTCTGTTTGTCTGTCTGTCTGATTGTCTGTCTGCTGTCTGTCTGTCTGTCTGTCTCTCATTCTCTTAAAGGAAACGTGAAAAAGGAGAATAATACAGTTGGTATTTCACTGACCTGAACGTCTCTCCCTGCCGTTCTAGCAAAGATCCTGCCACTGTGATATCCCCTGTGCTGGAGTTAATGGCGAAAAATTTGGTGACGTCCTCTCTGTCCAGTGGGGAGAAACGATACTCTTTCACACCATAGGGTGGTGTGTCCAGATCTGAGGCTGTCACGCTGAATGATAGTAGGAAATAACAAGGGTTTTAGTTTATCTAAAATAATATGCAATGATTGATAATAATATTACAAGAGATGGCTAAGGGAAGAAGAAAGGGGAAAAAGATAGTCGAAAAAGCGAGTGCATTGTGCACAAATGAGGTCAGGTTTGTTGTTATTGTTGATATTATTAATGATGTTTTTGTATGTTTATTTATTTGTTTGTTTGTGTCTGTTTTTTTTTTTTGGTCAGTTTTTGAGTTTTAATCTCAATACTCTATTTATTTTAGTGGAAAGACAACGGATAATCAGTTATTAAGCCCAAAAACAGCTGTATGATCGCCAAGGTTTTATCAGTGCAATTACTTAGGTAATCATTTCATTAGCTCACTGATATATTAACTATACTAATAAATTAACTATACGCCTAAACCATAAAGTGATTCCCTGCTGTTGTCTCTATGGTTACGTTTATGTTGGTTATGTTGTTGTGGTTGTTGTTATTTATTTTGAACTATACA
The DNA here is from genome assembly GCA_038406235.1 of Peronia verruculata. Classification (NCBI taxonomy): domain Eukaryota; kingdom Metazoa; phylum Mollusca; class Gastropoda; order Systellommatophora; family Onchidiidae; genus Peronia; species Peronia verruculata. The sequence continues at coordinate 8,666 of JBCAUA010072431.1, forward strand.
ATATTCTCACCTGACAACTCGAGTTCCCACCTCGGTCACCTCAGGCAGGCTCACGTTATAGACTGACCGCTCAAAGACAGGGGCGTTGTCGTTGACATCTTCCACAGTGACCAGGATGGACACACTGCCGCTAAGAGAGGGCTGACCACCGTCATAGGCTATCAGACTCAGGGTGTGGACCGGCTTGACCTCTCTGTCCAGCTCATGGCGGACTACAAGGTTAACCTGGGAGAGAGGAAGATAAGAACAGATAAGATCAGGATGTTTTAACCCTCTGTCCTCTGTGTAATCAGGGTTAACATAAAGACATCCGTGAGACCTGGTATTATAATTATGTTGTTCATATATGTTTAATATACGTGTTATGAGAAAGCTCAGGATAGAAGAATCTGAAACAAAACATTTGAGAAGGGTTTGGGAGAAAAAAGGAGGGTGGGGGGAGCTGGATAAGGACACGGAAAAGGGGAAGATGTGCAAAACTTAATACCACACTTTGATACCTCAACAACTTCTGCCGCCTATTTTCAAGAATGGACTTTGGAGCAAGGGGGGGGGGGGGCTGAGAGGAGGAGGGGGAGAGTGTAAGAGAGGATTGAGAAGACTGGGGAGAAAAAATCCATCATCTTCTAAAACATTCAGCCCGAAGACAACCACATGCCGTCTTTCTTAGAGTTTGCCTAACCACAAACACTCGTAACTTGTAAACGAGTCTTAAATAAACGGCACAAGAGGCGAAAAACGAGAAATAAATGCAGCCAACGACGAGGGTGGGGAAGAGAGTGAGGGGGGGGGGGGGAGAGAACAATAGGAAGGAAGTTGTCTCGGCTTATTTCTCCTATTGTTTCACACAGTTCTTAAGGCAGGAAATGGGTCTGAAGAAACCCAAACATTAAAAGTAATGCTCCGAAAGAGATCGGGGGGATGCGGCTTATGTAGTGAACATGCACAGGCACCAGGAACATCCAGACAAAGATGGGATTCATCACAGAGAATAAGCGACAGCGAGTGGAGGTTTGCATTCTCTTTTGACATTCTGGGAATTCTCCCGGGGAGTTCCTGTCTGTACCTCTGATAGTTTCCATGCCGGTCTGCCTGGGTGCAATGAGAATTCGGTTGAAAGACATTTTTAGTTTTTTTTTTTCAAAGGAAGGAAGAAAATGGTGGATGAAAAGAGCACTGCACACACGACAATGATGATAGAAGACAGGAGTATATGCTCCACATCCGTTTTCCCTTTGGTGAGGATCTTGGGGAAATATAAACAACGTGTTCTCTTTAAACTCTGCATCCATCTGTTATAATTATGAATACAGAAAACAGAACTATAGTATTTGCCCTGTTGTGAAAAGTTGAGATAAGGGGGGAAAGCTTTATTTTCGTCCGCTGTAATTTCAAGTTTAGAAAAAAAAAATTTAAAAAATATTCTTTATCCGTCCTCTGTAATGAGAATTTGGGAGAACGGAATAGTATATGGTTGCAGTGTTATAGATCTCTTTAGTTTTCAGTTAGTCTTAAGGGAAACAGAAATGCTTGATCGGTTACCATTTTGTTTCATTTTTCTTGTATGAGTATCTTCTGCTCCCCCTTTCAGAAACTTTAGCGTGGGACATCTGCAGATGTTATCGGATATGACGCACAGTGATTGGTCTGTTACATGGGGCCTCCTCAAGTCCTCCATATAACCCGGACCAACATTGTATGCAGTTTAAAAAATCGTGCTTTGATTGTTTGTCGAGTGATGCATCATAATATATGCTATATGGAGGCTTACACTTACATATCTAACATGTTCTCATGATCTCTTTCCCTCAGTCCGCTTTCTTGCGCCTGTCTCGTATTATCTTCTATCAGTTTGCCGATTTAAACACAAATTAGATGCTAACGATATCTATTAGAGTTCTGAAGCTGCGTCCTGCACACTGTTATAACATCATCTGTCATGTTTAAATTTTCACCCGTGGATCGTGTATTAAGGCGGAGACAGCTGGTAATAATAATAATAATGCAGAATTTCTTGTTTCAGATGTTGGATTTGATACCAGTGAAATGGAAAGAACCGAGTAACCTGCAGGTGATAGAGTCAGGATTGTATTAGAGGTAAGGATTCCAAACTGCTAGGATAGTATGGAGATTTCCAATTAGAACATTAAATTTGTCTCTTTGTCTCTCTCTTTTCGCAGTTTGCTTTCCTCTTCGTACAACTTGAGATGATTATTATGTCGAGAGTTAGGAAAAGGGAAGGATAGATAGATTAGATAGATAGATAGATAGATAGATAGATAGATAGATAGATAGATAGATAGATAGATAGATAGATA
>JBCAUA010072442.1:0-24845 GCA_038406235.1 Peronia verruculata
TATATATAAATTCGCTGGCATCATTAAATGAATACCAACAAAACATATTAAAAAAAAAAAAAAAAAAAAACTTTAAATAAAACAAAATCAAACAAATTAAAAAAAGACAAAATGATGTCTTAACTTGAGAGCAACACAGGTCAAAAAAGAAACCCAAGAACTGACTCAAACAGAACATATGGAGGTGGATAGAAAACAGGCAGTGGTGGGTAACCAGGAGCACTCCTGAAAGTGGCTCTGCAAAATGCTGGACAAAGGACTTAAACTTAAGTAGCCTTATGCCACAAGTCTTCCATCCACCTGACATGTAGTCCTGGAGCCAGGGAGACCAATCTCAAACACATCATTTGCTTAAGCGCAGACTGGTGACAACACTGATATTTGACAGAAAAAAAAATGTGAATGAATGAAGATCAGAGTACCTTGACATATGTGATGATATAGTGGTAGTGAAATGATGATGGAAGGTGACGTTTGATGCCCACAACAAAGAAAACAAAGGATACAAATGGTCATGATGATTTAAAATGTACGATTACAGCCAACTGACAAAAAAAAAAAAAAAAAAAAAAATGGGCCAAAAAGGAAACAAACATAAAAATAGATGAGGGAAGTTCCTGAGTAACATGATTGGTACATCAAATGCACACATCTACGATGATAAGACAAACAGTGATGATGCATTACCTACAACACCATAAATACTTAGAGGATGGAGGAGGGGGGAGGAGCAGGTTATAATTGAGGGCTAGTGTACCAGTATTTCAAACTGAAAAAAAAAAAAAATAATAATAATAATAATAATTATAACATTTAAAAAAAAAAAAAAAAAACTCTCAAAATCTCAGACTTAGACAATTACAATGTACGTATTTGGATGGTTCTTTCAGATCTGAGGAGAAAAACTTCAAAGCTTTACTTTGAGATTTGAAGGTGAATATTGTAGGTTTCAACTTGATCCTTTATCTAGTTTACTGAAAACACATGAAACATGTTAAAAAAAAAAAAATGACTGAAAGTAAAAAAAACAAAAACATCAGACTGCTGGCATGGTTACGGTGCATTTATATGATAAACCATGTAGGATGCATTATCAATTTAAAAAAAAAAAAAAATGAAATGATACAAACAATTTATTGGAGAAGCCAAAGCCGATCCACAAATATTGCAACTCTGAAAATTTATAACCTGAGCTTTTGCATGTAAAATAAATTCTGATTTGGGGCAAAATTGCAAAGCAATACACTTATTATACAAACAAACAAAAAAATGTAAATATGATACAAAAAAAAAAAAAAAGGGAATAGAAATGCAGACAATGAATGCAAAAAAGACCACAGGTCTGATGCTGTGAGAGCACATTCATTTGTGCTTCTGATGTACAGGGGACACTTTCTTTCTTTTATCTATCATCTCTTTTGAAAACAATTAATTCTATAAAAAAGATTAAAAAAAAAAAGACTATCGATATGAAATTTTTGAAGTTCCATTGCACTAAAAACCATTGTTTTAAACGAAAAATGAATGTCTCAAATTACAGGTCTACCCGTAGCTATCATGATCCCCCAAAACTAGGGTTTAGTGTCAGAAGGAAAAAAATAGTTCCCAATGTTTGCCTAATGCCAGCTCTAATAAATGGAGGAGAGTAGAAAATTATAACGGGCCTGGCAGTCAGGGTTTTCTGCAGACCCCTATAAAACACACATTTAAGAAAAGAAAAAAAAAAGGTTAAAAAAAAAAAAAAACTGCACGAGTCAACAAAATGCCTATAGTTTCAGTAAAATCACAATACTTTTTAATCAAGTTAAATAACACTGGCATAATATTAAACAATAAATAAAAACTACAATTCAGAAAGTACACTTCAAGAGACCTCTAATCTAATCTGCACTTGTTCATGCATGTGTTTGCAACAAGTGTAAATTCCCTAAAGGCAAAAATGGGCAGAAAATTTTGGAAAAAAGGGAGGTAAATTTACAACAGACACTGAGCACTGGTGACTCATGTACAGAATTGTTCAGGTCCACTTTTTCATGAATTATCAATACAAAAGAGAGAACACTATGTTCAGCTAGCATTTCTCTTTTCAGTTTTCATTCTTTAGAAAAAAAAAAATTAGAAATAGTTATTTCCTGTGACTGTATCAGATAAACCTGAAGAGGTGACCTATTTTAAAAGGAAAACTTCTCTGGGTTATAATTAGCACATGTTGTCCTGTGAGTACAACCACATGTTTCCACATCTCAACTGATAACTTGATCAAACATCTGCCACTACAGTTCATCCAACTGGATGCCTAACTTCAGTTCTGCTCGATTGGCATCAATTTTGTTTGTCTGCCCCATTTTTCTTTTCTGCATATTATTTGTGCTTGACATCTGCATGACTATTTCTTAGACCTGTCCCAGCAAAGCCATACCATGACTAAGCACTAGAATGCAGAATCAGGCATATCCAAAACACAGTAGCATCTGCCACAGTTAAATCTGAGTATCAGAATGTACACAGCTGTTCCAGAAGCAAAGAAATAAAACATTTGAGATCTCAACAGATGGGCAGCTGCTCTAACAGCATGAGATTCTAAATTCTTCTACAAACAAAATGTGGAAACTATGACAATTCAATAAGTGACAAGTGCTATCAAAACATCTGACACAAGTTTCAATGATGAATCCCAGTTCCTACTCACATATTACATAAATTTCTCAGAAAAACTCTGATGAACAGAAACTGGCATGACATCTGGACAAAAGTGAAAATGGAAAACAGCAGGCCATGGTGTTTGTCTCACACAAAACAATGGTCTGTAAACAGACAACAGCGAAGCACAAACATGCTAGCTCAAAAGCAGAAGCCAACACACAGACACTGGCAATATACTTCACTGATGCCATCCCAGCATAGCACAGTGACTTCACTAACATGACTTTTGACAAGTAGACACAAGGTCTTCAATATTGGCAAAGGCAGCACTTGAAATATCTGCACTAATGCTGCCTGTGATAAAGAGAGAGATATATCTCCTCACAGGATCATCACCGAACTACTGGTTTATATTTCATTCTTAGAAGTGACATCTTTGGAAATTACGAAGTAAATTCAATACAGCTCAACATATTTGACACAACCATATAGCGCAATATAAATGCAGCGCATCTTGTTGTTCACCACTTACTGTGTAAGATTGTTGGCAACTTCTGAGTATGACAGTATGACTGAGATAAGAGAGGCCATCTAATCCACAGGGCATTTGCACTGAACATTTTTGTGACAACCCAAGACGCTCCATAAGCCAGAAGCAAGCATTGCTCCAGAAGCCAGAAGCAAGCATGAATACAATACTAACAGCTTGAAACAATTTTGCTCTAAACTATTTCTGAAATAAAAAGCTGAAGAGAGTGAGCAGCCACCACACAGGAAATAAAGAAGAATGAATGAATGAATATTCAAGAATCAAGAATTACTGAAACAATCATGTGCCGAATACGAATGTCAATTATTATACATTACACAGGATGATAAAATCACAAACACAGAAATGTATGGACAATGTAAAACACATAAAAATGATAAATGCAGATGTTGCACTGGTTGCAAAATTTTTGCGTAAGTGTTGAATTGTGTTGAAACTTAATTTCTCTAAACAGCCTGTCATATATACTGACCAAATGTGAAAGAACCAAAAAAAAAAAAAAACCTCTACATGTAAGTCGAGCTACTGAACCACCTGGTGGATTCTTTTCACTTGTAACCACTACTGCAAGATCCAACTGAAAATGCTTACCAACTGAATGAAAGCTATCTAGGAACATATCTGACTTTCTGATATACTATGTGTGGCAGTGTTTTAATTCTTTAATCTTACAGCAATGTTTGCCAAACAATTCATGTATATGTTTCAATGTTCTCCATACAAATACATCTTTTGGGGGATTATATCTGGGTTAAGTTATGCACTCAATATCAGGTGAAGCCTTAAGTGAGTCTCAAAGAGATCTTTGATACCTTTCTCAGGAAGTGGTTATCTCACATAAGAGGTGATTTCTTCAGAAGGTTCAGGAATTTAGCTATTTAGGGAAAAATTAACAATGAACAGCTGATTCAATATCTCATGTTTTTTTCTTGTTTTGTTTTGTTTTTCCCAGTTAACATTAAACCTCAGTAGTCTAATGTGGCTTCAGTTTTATGGATGACTTCAATAGATGATCTTGTTGTTCAGATGTCTTTCATTTAAAAGATACCCCTTGCTTGCAGGCAACATCTGAATTATGCTCCATTTGTTCTGTTTCCCTCTTTCTCTCTCTCTCTCTTTTTCTCTCACTTTCATTCTTTCATCCTATCCCTTCTCTGCTGGCTTGATGGAATGAACATTTGGCAACTAGTTGTGGATTTAAAAATGTATATATAATATATATGTTGAAAAAAAAAAAAAAAAGCAGAGAGCTATTTAGGAAAAAACTTAAGTCATGTGACTAGTCAGTGATGGGTGGAATTGATTGCTTGGACAGCCAGCAGCTTAACAGTAGATCTGTATGTCTGGGGGGATGTTGCAGTGTATCAACACAATATCAGTAAACAAAGCCTGACACTTCTCTGTCATGGAGGTATCTTAGTCTCATCCATTAACGGCTACGAGATCATCTTATTTACACAGCATAGGTACAAAGATGTATATATTATATCATGATGAAATGTCTATATGCAAAAGTGAAGCTACACTACAAACATGGCCAGTGAGTCCACAAACATGACATGCATATGTATATATACATATGAAGCATGAGCAACATGAAAACACATATATTCACTCATGTACAATATAAAAACTCACGACACACTGAAAAACTGACACTTGCTGGATCACCTGCTATTCATCTGATATTTTACACACAAAAAAAAATGCCATCTAAAGACTATGTATAAAAACTGTTCTAATGCTGGGCATGTTGGCACTTTTCTCATGTTCTCTGTGGAAAAATCTGCACACTAACAACTGCTTCAGGAGCTTTAGGCACTCAAATAGGGTAAGGTAGTTTTATTTTTTTGTGTGTTTTCTATCAAAGGACTTCAACTATCCCAACATTTCTGTCCATTGTTTGCCAAGTCTGATATTATTAGTATAAATCTGAGCAAATTGATAACAGCAAAAAGATTCTAGCCATTTCCCAACACCAAGTCATGGCAGACACAGGGGTGTCATTTGATAGAATTTGGAATGGCTAACACACAAGAGAAAAATGACTTCTGATAAATAAGAATGAGGTTGCCACTTTAAACATACTCATGATGATGAAAACTTCACACTTCAGGAGTAATTCATAATAAAAATGATGGCCAGGGAAGAAAACAGACATGTGCAGCTCACTGTGTGCACAAACCACAGGTCAAATTGACCACAGCCAATGGGACAGTTGCTATTACATCTATGTCTGTGTTCCAATCATGGACATAAATATAAAATGTTTCATATACTTTGAAAAAAAAAAAAACAAAAAAACAAAAACAATATTTCCCTATAGTTCTGGGCATAAATTTCAAATATGATCACCATAGACAGAATGTCATTCCTAACTGAACTGATTTGCAAAAACCATTGCTGTATGCAGAAATGATTTTATTCAAAGGCTGAGATGAGGCCTGTCAATTTGACAGTCAAGCAGGCACAGACATTTAAAATGTGAAAAGCTTCCCAATACTCACTTCTCATGGCTGTGTAAACGTGTACTCTTATACACATCCTCTACTACAATATCACACCCACCATTCCTTATCAAATCATTTAATCATGGAGTCAACATCTATGACAATCTCTCAATCTGTCAATATCATTATTTCATTGTTATGTTTATTATCACCTATCTATATGTATGAATTATGGCTCAAAACTTGACATGGTGAATGAATGGCATAGGCTGTGGGAGTCATGAAACAATACTTATCAAAAAATGGGTGACAGTTGTAAGGAGCCATCATTAAATAGTTCAGTAAAATAATTTAAGATCAATATGCTGCTTTAATGCTCAACAAGCTCAGGAAAGACTGCAAGAAATCAATGACTGGTATGTGTGATGACAATACATGGATATGCTTGGATGGAATATGAACACTGCATGATATAATGGAGCCTGGCTTAGGATGATGTGATCATGGAGTTGTACTGGCGTTGTTGGCAAAGTCTGTTCACTCTCACACTCATATCAAATACTCAGGTCTGAAAAGCCAGTGAGCTAACACTGGTGCTCTGTATCATTCCAACAATAATTAAGAGCCTAATCCATCTTTTCTCTGATTCTTACTGGACATTTTTCTTTCATAATTTAGTTCACAAATTTTCTTTTCCATAGCTATTCTTGCTTTGCAGATATTGTTCACATAGTCTCAATGATTGTTCACTTTTACATTTCATTTACGACAGGCGGTGAATATCTTTATTTTCATGCTACACACTGTGACTTGGACTGATCATCATAGAAATTATCATAATAATCTCATGGAAGCCCTAAACTTAAACCATTTCTCACTTCTACCATATTTTTTCACCACAACCTAAGCACAATGTCCCCTCATTGCCAGCATTAAAAAAAAAGGGCAAATGTCTCCTTGACTAGCTCAGTAGCTGTCATAGTTGAGGCATTTTCCCTGCTCCTTTCTGTGCTCTGACTATTTGAATCTGGCAAAAATGGGACCAGCAAAATAATTTACTAAGCCCAGTTACAAAAATCAGTTTGGTAAAATCTAGTATTGCCAGCTCTAGTCTATGTACAATCTCAGTGGGTATCTGACATGACAGATCTAAAAACTGAAGCCCTTTATCTTGGTTTAACGCAGACTGACATTTATTCCTCATGTTTAGTAACATTCTTCATGCTCCAGGGCAAACCAGTTCACTCCCAGGAATGGGCATGGAGACTTGGATGACTCTTTAACTTTGTTTGTACAGAACATTGGTGTTGGTCTAGTTCTCACACACACTCAGTGAACTGTGTGTCATTAATGTCTAAATATGCCAAAACATCTAGACCAGCAACTGAGGACTGTTATTGAAGAAGCAGTAACAATCAGCAAGGAAATCCACAGGAATACCATTGTAGATTAGAGCACCAAGTGACATTTAATTACATTTGAAAAGCTGTTTGGGTGGAAAGATAGATGTGATCTTCCATTTGTTCTCAGTCCTCTAGAACATCTGAGGTCAAATTGTTGTATAAGCAATGTCCATCTCTAACCATAATCTAAATTTTAATGAAAAAACAAACTATCACCTACAAAGAAAACTGTGTAGAAATGGATAGTGCACTGATGGATCATTTCTCCTGATAAAGCATTTCAATGAATTGTCAAATAAATGTCAACTGCATAGATAATCAGGGAGCTGGCAGTGCTAGGAAGGGTGTGAAGTGATCAGACACAAAACGCCAATGAAAATATGTTGCACAGCACATATGCAGTGCTGAAGTACAATACAATGTTTATGATTACATTATATATGAGCATCATTTACCCTAAAATTCAGTGGAAAGTTGAATTAAAGGCCTTACGGTACTTGACAGGAAGGACAACTTTGTGACTGTGATGCCGTGTCCATTGATATGTCAAAATACCTTGGTCTTCTCTTTTGTTTCTGTTCACTACATATAACTAAGGGAATGCTATTGTAAGAAACAATAGTTAAGTGGAAATGTTTATTTAGTGTCAGAATTGTCTATCTAATACATTGTGTGGTCACCAATGTGTCACGGCAGGTATCGTTGGAAACATGGGCATGGGAACATCAGGGCTACGACATCAGCCCTGGCGCTATAACTAACAGATCAGCACTGGCCGGAGACAAATCTTTTGTCGACAACTTTGCTGGACAAAAACTTTGATCATATAACACTGAATACAAAAACACAGATTTGTACAATACCTTAACATGTGCACAATAAGACATTGAAATACAGGCATTAAAATCACACAGAACAGAGTGACATTGAATTACATCTCATTACAAACAAGTTGAATCTATGATATAGTACATTGTAGAGTCTGTCATTTCATTGACTCCCTCACTGACAAAAATTCAAAAGGAAAAAATGCAGTGATTTATATGGTTGTTCAATTGTCTGACACATATCTATTTATTTGTACAAAGGTAGGCAGTTCATAAGTTAACACTGTTTCAATATTCATGTGGTACATTAGATGGAACGGAAGGTAAAAAATGCATTATGTTATCTGTCTTTCTTGCATTCTCAAAAAATCTACTGACCTTAACATAAGGAAATGACTACTGGGTGATGATGTAGAGATGGCATGATTAACTTAAGAGGATGGCAGCGTGGGATGAATAAACAAACCAAAAAAATATGTTCAATAAATAGAGCAATGGGGCAGCATGGCAGCTTGGGTGTTCCATTGTAGAAATCTGCTTTGGCACCTTGCATGACACACTGCTAGTCATAATGCGAAAGAAAGAAAAAGATAGCACTGTTTGAATGACAACTTTTCGAAAGTGTTGACTACATATAATTTGTCAACACAGCCCTGACTACACATATCTAGTGGTATTAGAGACCATGAGTAAAACAAAAAAAACAACAACAAAACAAAACTCCTGGCACGAAGAGAGGTTCACACCATTCACGAAATAAACATTAATTACACTGTATTTTCCATTCCCTTCTGCATCAATATACCAGGCTGTATCTTTTTCTGCTGAATTCAGCAAAGTGTGCCATGGTCAGATTTAAACAATGGAAGACTGAGCGCATACCTATGGAACAATGAAACAAACTCACATGCGCAAAGTATAAAAGTGACAGCAATAAATAAGTGAAAGAATTTCTTTGAAATAACTCTCTGAGGTGATAAGGTTAATAAATAGCTGATGAAACTGCATGGAAAGTAACAAATGTGATCCATACAATCATATGAGACACACTCCCAGTTGTAATGACAATAACAATAAATTGGAAAGGATAACAGGAAAGATTTCGAGTAAAATAAATATTTCTTGATTAAAAATCATGGCAAGGTTTCAGACTGAAAAGTTAACAATGCAGTTGAGGAAACAGTACATCAGACAACATTTTTGGAGATGAAAAAAACAAAAAAGAAAAGGGCAAGATAGGGAAAAGAATCTTTTCTATTCACCCTGTATCTCATTGTACTGTCTGGATCACATATGTTCTCCACGTCGTCATTCACACAAAGAAAGATGCATACAGATTTAAAAAAAAAAACAAAAAAAAATGGTTAGCTTTTGGTCCCGAGGAACTCTACTTCAGTTGAATTTCATGAGTTTTGTAATATCCATTTCTGCGGGATCACAATGTGCACAAAAGGTTAGACTAACGAGACCATGTACATATTGTTCTCTTTGTAAAGTTCGCTGCTTGATAAAAAAAAAATCCTGTTGTTACCCATCTGTTTAGATTCTTCCCGTAAGAACAAAAGTTTAACTTAAAATGTTGTGTGCATTCCTTGCAGCCAGTCGACCAAAGCACACTGAGTTGCACCAGCTGGTTTCTCATTCACATCAATCAGGCATCTATTTTCCTCAGTTGCTCAGTTGATTGACCTGGTCAATAATTTAGTCCAAGTCAAAACTATGTGACCATATTCTCTGAACTTCAATGACAACATGAAATGACTAGCTACAACTGAAACTAAAACAAACAAATTACTGCTAACTATGGAACAACTGGAGCTACCTCCATAATATATATCCTTGGAACTTCAAAGATCAAGGACACCACATCATACATGTATCTGCTTTGTTCTCTATCTTTCTTCGTGCTCACAGCATTATAATATGATTTTTATTTTTTTTTTTACCCTATAAGAGGGAAATGCAGGGAATGAAATCTAAGACATTATCTTCACCAACATCTTGATCACTAAATAATTTACCCTGACAGCAACGATTAAAAAAAAATGTGACAACTCAAAAGAATGGCGATGACCACATGCATGGTGATACATTTAACTTTATGATGATTAAAACTGCACAATTTTATGTTGTCCATGGTAAAATGCACAACAATAAAAATATTTTTCAGTAATATCTACCAAACCCACTCCTCACACAAAAACTTTGACACCAGCAAAGAATGTAGAAGAAAAAAGTGAGTGATGCAATAAAACTCAATGTAAACACACCAAGGGTTATTTAAAAAGAAGAAAAAAAAGTTAAAAGAAATTCACTTTCAACCATTTCATAGATAAACAAGATGTGCATGCTTTCATGCGTATCGATCTGAAGAGGTATATGACCTGAAGAGTAAACAATATTGTCTCACAACTACTTAGAACTATTCAGAATTTGTTTTTTTTTTTTGTACATCAGACACACTGAAACAGTCAAAGGATGGCTCGGAAAAATTCCCAGACAGTTCTCAGTAGATGTAAAATAAGACTAATAAATAAAAAAGAAGACACTTTCTACTGTAAGATTTGCCGTAGGAACTCTAAAGTGGTTATACTTAGATCTTATGCATGCCATACTAATACAGTTTTGTTTGAGTATTAAAGGTGGGTGAAAAAATCTGGTTTATTCTTGTGCTGGCCAGTCACTGGATGATCTCTTCGTCTTTCCCTTCTGACTTTTATACAATCTGGAAACTTTTTACTTCATTTGAGGTGAGTGATCACAAACCACATGATGACAAAAAAGCCTCATATACCCTAACATTCATATATGTTAGTCTCACCAACCTTATCACTCATGTATATTAAGCATGCACGTGGTAGCCTCACACATTTTAAGAAATAAAAGGGTCACTATGTATATGTATATTATATATATATATATAAGTATGTTTTGTAAGAACCTGATTCCTGCTGGTCTTTCAGCGAAACACCAGAATCCAGGAGCCAAGGTAGACACAGTTCACACAGAAATACTCAAACCATATCTCTACAATAAGACACATATCTTTCTTAAAGTCCATGTCAAAAACTTGACTTTGGACAGAAGACAACATTTTTTTTTTTGGCCAGGATTTTCTCCTGACTGCATTTGAATGAGGACTTGTCAACAGATCGAAAAAAAAAAAAAAAATCCTCAGTCTATTTCCCATCAACAATCAAACATGTTGCATGTAGTGCATCTGCACACAACCTAAACCACATGCCTGATATCATCTCAGCAACTCCAAAAATCCAGAGTAACAATCCGATGCTGCCACTGCTGTTTGATTCCAATCTCTAATACGACTGAGAAACTGTTGGCTGACACACTTGTACTGTCCCCACACCTTGGTGACCTCTGGGTTGAAAGCTCACAGGTTTTGGTGTTGTGAATGAAGGGCTGACACAGTCTCACTTGCTAGGTGCCACAGGCAAACATATTATTGCCCAGCAAGGACACTGTGGTTTTCATCATAGACAAAATCATGTATGTGACAATGGTAATCAACACTGCTTTGATTAAAAACTTTCAAGATGTAAACGATGATGAAGTAACTGATATAACATTGATACACTGGCATTTCAATGTTTGGGCATAGATTGGTCCAGTTTGGTTATAAGAGACATGAGTGGCTGCCTTTGGTCTTTCGGATCTTGCTGAAATTAGAACTTCACGCTCGAGTGTCGCCTTCTGTGCGCTGCTGTTCTTTAAAATATGTACAGGAATAATAAAATCAGGACTTTAAAAGAATGATTTGCTGTCTGGTCAAAAGTCTCAATCAACTTCACGCAAGTTGTGATAGAGGTAGTATTGGAATCAGCTAAGGACATGGATGTAGGACGCAGATGAACTCCAGTCTACTGTCGTTGATGACTCAGGTATCCGTCTTCCTCATAACTAGTATACATTGAAAAAGTTTCAGGTTTTTGCTTAAGACATAGCTGATGCTCTGCAAAAACTAGATGGGCTTCGTGACTGACTGTCACGTACTGAAGTATGTACATGTTGATGAAGTCAATGTCCTTCTAGGGATAGGGAACACCAACTGACCAGAACTGGTCATCAAACTTACAGTCCCGGTGGATGGTAAATAAATAGTGACGAGTTCTAAACCTGGTCCCTGTGAGTGATGTCAGTGGCTGATGATATCTCTTGTCTCTATTGCTGCCGTCAACTGTCAAATGTCACTGTCGTCATTTTAAGCTGTCAGACACTCGAGTTGCTCTTGCTACGTCCAATGATGTGGAGATGGTGGAAGTTCTGCACCGGAGGCTACTCTGGCACTGAAATGAACAAGCAAAAAAACACCACATAAATGTCGTTGTTAGCTATGATGTGTCATTCCATTAGTGTCATTCCAATGTTTCTCAAATATCAGAAAAATTTGTGTTTGTAATCATGAAGGAAGGCACCCTGCATATTGCAGGTCTTGATATAAAGTTTAATCAGATCCATTTCATAAGAATGTGTGAATCATTAAAGAAAGGCCATGCAAAGAAGTAGCAAAGCTACAAATACATTTGAGCTTTCTATGTAGTTCATTTATCATTATTGTGAGCAGCTGTTAATCAGCAACTATAGAAAGCCGACCAAATCAGCGAAATAAGGATTTTTCATTAATTTCAGAGAACGGATGCTACTTTTCAATAGCATCACCACAGCTGATAATTTTCACATGGCAATGGCAATTACGTTAAAGAGAGATGACATGGTCTTGTGACGACGAAAGACACTTTGGCATGATTGTACGAAACAAAGATCTGTGAGACTATTTCATTGATGACAATGTCTTATGATATTAAATTATTTACAAACTATGTACAGTGGGACAAAATTAGATCTGCATCACCTCCACATTCCAATGTTAGTGCTTTCTGCAATACATCCTTATTTCTTGGGCATCGGATTTCACTATAAAATCAGTCAGCCTGACCAGAATTATAGCCAGCAGACAGGACAATAATATCAGCTGACACTTATCAATTAATTACAGCACTACCTTATTGCAGTGAAATCAGATTTACTGTGATTTATGCTGCCCAGATGAATTTGTGCATCTTCCCATCACCAAAATTGAGGATGCTAAAGACTGTCTGTATGAGACCTTTCAGCCTTAAATTTTCTTTGCTAGCATTCTAGACGTTTTATTATTTTTTTTAATCTCACCATACTATTTTTCCTATACATGTCAAATGTAAAATGGTTTTTGGCTAGGTTAGAACAAATACTCTTCATGTCCAACAACGTCAAAGAAAGCATATTCAACTGTTCAATGAATGATAATGATGTCAAAAACTGTAAAAGAAGAACAGAATCTAAAAAAATGGGAGCGAGGAGGGTAGATGACATTCTCACTGCACACAACAGACAAACGTACACATTTACTGTGGTAGACTGAGAGTGAGACAAGGCTGACCAATCACACAGCAGCATAAGGTGGTAAACTAGGTCGCTGGCTGCGACTGAGATGGTCCGTGGACAGGTGAGAATGCGTCTGCCAAGATTTTCCTCCCTTCACAACACTGGAAGTATAGACCAGACATAAATTCTGTTACCCAAATAACCAAAAAATGGTTGTCAATGAGGATTGGGGCAACAGGAACATCTGGTCAAAGAAATCTACACTCCCTATAAGTTACTATCAGTACAACAATGTCCATTTTCTGTCCCATCCATCTTGTGGTAATCAGTACACTGTCAAACGTTTCTTCTTATTATATCAATAATCATCCTCTTTAGCTCAAGCTGATTTATGAAGCTGGATGCTGGAGAGGCAGAGATAGGGCTCTTGAACAAGATACAATTACAAAAAAAGAGTCCAGTCAGGAAAACATATACAACCTTTAGTATCATGACGTTGAGAGCTTAGGAAACATCCACAGGTGCGCCTCAGCACACCCAAACTATGACACTGCAACATGTTTAAACTTTGTACAAGCGACATCAAACCATTAGTATTCTGTGAGCATGCCCAGGTTGTTCAAACAGTGGCAGGCAATGGGGACACAGGGAAAGGTACAGAATGATGAGTGTTGCTTGTGCTGACTTAAATGGAAAAACTTTGACCTGGATACAGAGAAATGGGAAGAGGCCAGGGGAAAGTTGCAAGCTGAGACTTAAATCACTGAGAGGGAAAATAATGGCATGGGAGGGAGAAACTAAGCAAACTTAAAAAGAAAAGGCAAGGAAAATGAAACAAAGATGAGGCCATAACTGAAAACAAATAGTACAACATTGTGAATCAGCTCTTGTCTCTTCTCTAGCAACAATCAATCACACTGAACTATTTTTTTTTTTTCTAAGGTATGCTGATGCCAGATTGGAAAACCTAATTCTCCTGACATCTAGGATTTCCATCCTCATCCTTGAAAATCTGACAAAACATGACTCACTAAGGTTTTTTCTTTGCCTCTCTTTCCCAATCTCATCTTGTTTTTTTTTTTTTTTTTAAACTATCGGTATTTAAGATCTCCCCAATCTGAAGTCAATACGGGGCCGCCGTGTAATCTAATTAAGTGCGTTGAAGCAAAAGCAAGACCACTGAAAGCTCAAGGACCGACTTTCTATCTCCTAACGAACAGAGAATGTAACCTGAGATATAACATGGGGGAGGCCAAATGCCATTGCAAAAAGAAAGAGGTGAAATGCATTCTCACAGCAAACAGTTCAAGCCAAATTGTTGGTGAAGAAAGAAAAAATTCACAGCACAGATGCTGCACAGGATTTGACACAGACAGACACCATGGTTGAAAGAAGGGGACAACACTCACTCACACACACAGATCATTTTCAGGTTATCTCACTTGCTTTGAGTGTGACTCAGACATTTCACTACGCAATGCACTGCACAGTGGAGCTAAGGAATTTGTTTAACTTTTTTCTTATCATGGTTGTTGGTGCTTTGAGATACCACGCCTATGTTGAATTTAATTCACCTAGTATTTAAATTTTAAATTTGCCTTGATCTACTTGAAAATATCTGCTGGTTGAAGGGACCAGTTCTACTTATCTTACTTTCTAATGTTTTTCACTTGATACTAGTCATAAATCATTTTTAAAAGTTGTCTTGCGGTAGATCTTGACGCAATCTATGAATGAGGTAGGCTTATGAGATACCAGCATCTTTTAGCACATCAATATATTTATGTCACATTGCCAATCACATCAAACTTCGTTTAAGACGGACAGTACTGAGAGAACTAAGTAAAAAGCAAGAAACACAGAAATCAAAGTATCTGTAACAGAATGAAGAAACATGTAGAAGGTGCACTAGCAGATCCATGCCACACAATATCTCTGCGTTGGTCATCACATTTCTCATTGATTTTTATGTCTGTCTGCATTTACACCATGAAGTTAAGTCAAGGCTATACAGTTTATAAGCTATTGCGACCATGGTCCCAGTTACCTATAATCTATAGCCTTGACTATTTTGTTTTTTTTTCTTTCCAAAAACTATAATCGATATCATACTTTTATTTTCTAATCCCACCCGTTTTTTTTTTTTTCATTTGAAACAAGCATATTTAATTTTCTTTTTTTTTTTCAAATGAAAACATTGACTTATACTCTTTTAACATTGGTAGAGTTTAAGCTTTTTGTTCTCATCCATGAGATGAGCATTCAATGTAAATTTAAGATCCAACAACATGTAAGATTCATAACTGAACTGAGAAAGACAGTGGGCATGGAACAATATAACAAAAATCAAAGATAAATGCAATTGTGTTTTGTCCAGTTTTGCCCACTAGCAAGTGAATGATCAAGTCTACACAAACCAGATGTTGTAAGTTGTTGCATATTTGAATTTTAGTTAAAATAATAAAAAATATTTTTTCTAAAATATGAAATCATTTTCTAAGTGCTCCACATACAACATTTCTCTTGACACAGTGACATAATGGCATCAGCAGTGAAAAAATGAGCATAATAAATAATGTAAGCAGATCTAATTTTTTTTTTCTTAACTTGACCTAGATTTACGACAAGTCATGTCCAAGGGAACTGTGGCCTAAACCTGGGATTTGACCATTCTTAATGCAGAAAAGCTTTTGCCAGTCTTTGTAAGTACAGAAAAAAAAATAAAAAACCCATTATGATTAAAAGGTTTCCTGACTCCATGTAAATAACAATTTTTTTGCTATTTATATTATCATATTCATAATCTTGTTAGCTGACAGCTATCATTATTATCTGACATTTCTGTAAAGACCACCCAAAACCCCATCAATTCCTTTGTCAATCCAATGCTGAGGACTGCACTAGTTCTTTTTTTCTTCCCTTCTGCATCTCAACCATGGTTGTATAGTATTCCACTCCTCCCAAACAATCTGGAAAGTTGATTTTTTTTCTTTTCCTCAATATTTAATTCACTTCAAAAGTAATCCAGGCGATTGAGATCCTGTATTGTCCCCCAGACTGGGAGGGGGGGACGCTGGAAATAATTGAACTTGACACTATCTTATAACATAATGTCAACTGCACATCGCCAGCTCAGTTCTTTGTTGTCCTATCTCCATTTTGGGAGATTTGGAGAGATATATGTCATGTGAAAGAGGGATAGTAAATATACCATATACTGTAGTCATTTTATCGATCACTTGCCCAAACAGGTATATTTTGAAAATCATTTTATCCCATCTCCTATATACAAAAACAGTTGTTAAACATAAGACAATTTTCCCAAAATGTGAAAAATGGAGATGGGCAACAGAGAACTGAGCTCACGAAATGACAACCTTAATGTTGTGAAATGTGCTCCTAGCTATGTCAGACAAATCCAAAAGAACTTCAATGTTTATGTTCTCTATATACATCTTTCAACCTCCTCATGGAGGTTATCTCGTTATTCTCATGATGCAAAACTCGAAGAGAAAAATAAGACTGGAATGAAAAGTATTCCAGATCATTTTGAAGGAACTAAAGCATTTGTTTTTGTTTTCCTGCATTTTACTTACTCCAATTTCATCTTTTATGGTGTTTAGAAGTATGCAACATAAATTTTCTCCATTAATTTCTCTCTCTTTTTTAAAAAAATATTTTCATTTGGGCCTCCTTGACTTTTGATTGATGTGTGAAATGTGTGAGAAGTGACAACAGGTACTTTTTGTTCCGCGGGCTTCAGATTTTTTTTCTATTATCATTACTATGCCAGTTACTCCTATATCGCACACCTGGAGGATAAGGACTGATGCTGCAGGAGGTGTGACATGTGACGTATCCTGAGCTAGCCGGACCTACCTCTGTATTTTGGCCAGTGCAGCAGCATGAGGGTTGAGGCACAGCGGTAACTTGCTGGTGCTGCGTTGCTGATGCTCTGTGATGAACTTAAACAATTTATCTGTGAATACGCAACATAACATAACACAGTTGTCAGGAATGAAGATTAAAGAATCATATACAAAGACAAAAACATTATAATAATCATTTGTAGAATTATCCAATACATATATGTACTGAGTTTATTTGACCGTGACAGAGTTAGGAAATCTTGGTATCTGTCTAGTGAACGGAATATATGGTGCAAGTGAACAGAAGAGACAAAAAGTATACAAGAAAAACGAACAAGATGAGGAAAAAAGTAGGATGTAGGAAGAAAAAAATGAACACGCACTATTTAAAAAGAAATAAGGAAAGACGTCATAGTGAAGAGGAATATGGAGGAGTGGAGAGGCCACTAATTCTAAGAGGATCAAATGCATGACAGAAAGTTGAAATGAAAGTTGATCGAGATGAACATGATAACAGCCATCAGATGGGCAAAAGCTGTTTCAATAGCTACAGACAGAAATCAGTGTGTTTTGTATATGTGATTTTATAAGAAAAAAAAAACAAACATACACA
Organism: Peronia verruculata; assembly: GCA_038406235.1. NCBI lineage: Eukaryota > Metazoa > Mollusca > Gastropoda > Systellommatophora > Onchidiidae > Peronia > Peronia verruculata. The sequence continues at coordinate 17,738 of JBCAUA010072442.1, forward strand.
CACACAAAAAAAAAAGCAAAATTCTCAGCTTACCTTTAACTCTGGAGATGGTGGTTAAAGATTTTTCAAAGCTGTAATCAAATGGAAGGGGGCACTCGGGTTCAAGGTCACCACAGAAGTTACGTCCCTGCGTGCCTGCAGTGCAACAGCTGCACATACAGGAGTGGAACCTGAGGCGACCTTCGTCTAGATATGGGTGGGTGAGGGCATCTGCTGCTGTGATTCTTTTGTTCTGTCAGAGAAAACAATAATAACCTCAACTATAATACTAATAAATCTATTATAAGACACCACTAATATTTTTTTAAAATTCTGTTTTCAGTAGTAGTTTTTCCTCTTTCGTAGTGAACCCTTTCCAGCATCTATGTATTTTTTTTTTTTTTTTGTAGGTGTTGTAACACGACATATTTGAAGTCTATCAACTGGACAATTTAAAGGAACAGAATTAAGAAAAATGACAGACAGACAGACAGACAGACAGACAGACAGATAGATAGATACACAGACAGACAGACAGACAGATAGAGAGAAAGAGAGAGAAGATTGAAAGAGAAAGACAGAAAAAGAAAGACAGGCAGAAAGAAAGAAAAAATAAAGAAAGAAGAAAGACAAACAAAGACAGATAAATAAATAAATAAATAAATAAAGAAGAAAGAAAGAAAGAAAGAAAGAAAGAAAGAAAGAAAGAAAGAAAGAAAAGGAAAAAGATGATGGACAATATTAAGAGATAATGACTTGATAATCCGTCACACAGAGATGAAGGCAAAGGAGGACAAGCGCGCAGACAGAGGAAAAAGAGACATTTATTGACGGAATTTTTTGTCTATCAGAGAGATTAAAAAAAAGATGAGAAATCATAATCAGGGAATTCCCATCATTTCAATTTCCCATAAAAAAAAAATTTTTTTTAATTCCTTTGAGACCTTTTTGCTTTTATATCATAATATGGGTCGACTCCTGGGCCAGACAATGTAAAGTGCAAAGAAATTAGAATAAAAAAAAAAATAATAATAATTATAATAATAAAGATAGAAAACAGTCACATCTACAAAAAAAAAAAAAAAATCAGCAGGAGTGAACAAAAGCTCTTTATTTCAGATATGTGGTATTTATCTATGGCGTACAAAGTATCATTTAGATGGCACTGAAATAATAAGATGACAACTTTGAGATACATAATATATTTATAACTTGGGCACCATAATAGTCACATATAATACATGAAATTACAAAACAGGGAATAAATGAAACATGTCATGAAGTTACTCTATGTTAAATGTGTAGAAACTCATTCAGAGATTTAACAAATCCTTACCTCACTGCTGTTCCCTGTCACTTTCATTAGACTATTGGGAACATGCCTGTAGTACATGTATCTTGTGAGGATGTGGCAAGAAAATAAATAAGTGGCAAATACAGCAGTGGTCATCCCCACTGAGACAAAATTAATTCCTAAACATGCAGAAAAAAAAAAATAAATAAAATGCACTGAACAAGAGGCAGATGAGGATTTCTATGAGAAACAAACAAATACAGGATATTTATGTGACAATGAGGGCAACTTACGGGATTTAAGACTAGCATCCTACATAGTAGATGTACAGCCTCATGTGTGGCCTGGTCGGAGAGGGTGTAAAATTGGTTGAGTGCGGCCGGCTTCTGGGGTCGGGACCGGATGTAATCCCGGGCTCCCTGGCAGGCTGTTGGCATATCCTCAAAGGACGGAGTACCCAAGACCTCGGTGATGCGGTCCAGCTGTGGAAAACAGACACAGCCCATTCAATAAATAATATAGCCTAACTTGACAAGTGTCTTTTCTCTCTTTCATCCTACCTCATCCCCATAACTTTTCACTGAATACAATTTCTAGTACACATCGAGTTGAAAGTATCAACACTTTATCTGGATCACTCTCCTATGATAAAGCTCCTACTAGGCAAAGTTGAATTTATGAGTCTGTTCTTGGCTAAGGCTGCTGAGACAAATGGAAAAAACAACAAAACACACACAAAGGAGGATATAATCTATGACATTATATAGGTCTGACATCTTCTGATCAAACTTTCAGATGAAAGCTATGAGGGCAGTCTTGAAGCTAGTCAAAGAATACATTCCCACCTACTGAATAAGGTCTGAGTATCTTTTCCCCATCCTTTGCCAAACAATAAAAGAATCTACAGATGACTGGCATTGCTGGCCAGTAACAACCCTTTGAAGGCATGTACTGAACTACAAGTGAAAAAATCCAGGTGAGAGAGGCTGTTAAAATTTAAAAAAAAAAAATGTAAGGGACTGTTTGTTTGGCATCAGTCCTATTTGGCACATCAGGGAACAGGGTGATAAAAGAAGCTATATATCAGATTTGTTGGCAGGGGCCCTTGTGTAAAAACAAGGGCATCACATCCATGAGACAGGTGACAGTGAGGATGAGATGTGTGTGTGGAAAGGAGAAAGTGACAAAAATGAGAGAGAAAGTGACAAGGATTGTGTGTGTCTGTGTGTTGGGGGGGAGGGGGTGGGAGAGGATAGCCTGAGCCCTGAAAAAAAGATAGGATTTTTTATTTTAAATGGGGAAGGGGGTGGGGGTGGAGATCTAGGACCCTGATGAGCACAATTGAAATTCTAAAAAAAACAAGAAGTTACATGTAGAAGACTAGGTGACAAAGATGTCAAAGAACTGAGTGCTGAAAGAGAGAATGAAACACAGACTGAACAAAGAAATCAAATTCCTTTCTTCCTTTGCCCTGCCAAACTGCCAAACTATATAAATATCATAAAGAGTTTTCCACAGCTACATTCTCTCCCCCTCCCTCCCAGACTAACCTTCTACCCCACATTCTACCCCAGTCCTCCCTGACCCTACCCTCTCCTGCTCCTCGAACTTTCCCATTTAGGAAAAGCAGTGGACTAACTATGAGTGGATTAGTGCCGGGCAGGCATGCAAGCAGCCAGGCAAGTTGCAGGCTGTTCCACTGTTACAGCTGCTGGAAATGGCACTGAGCCAGGCTGCTGTCAATACCCAAGCTGGTGGAGTCAAATTTCTCCAGCATTCTCTTCATCCTCCCCACTCCCCCACACCCAAGCTGAACATTGAAAAAACCGAAGTTACCGAACAGTCAGGGCTGGGCTTCCCTGTATCTCTTTCCCATCCCTAGCACCAAACTGGCGCCTGCACAGACAAAGACTGGCCTTGATGCAGTTAAAAAACCTTTTTCTTTTTCAAATGCACTTTCCAGTAAGACATGACAAATTCAACAGTCTTGATGCAGGAATGTCTCTCCTTTTCTTTCTTCCTCTTTGTGATCACAGAGTCACGATCACCAAGCAATTATGATGTCGGCCATATAGGACGGATTCTATAGTCATAATTCGTTATGCTAAACGGCGATCAGGCCGAAAGAGATTTAGCAGGAAAAGATGGAGGGAGGGACAGAGACTTGGCTATGCTAATGGAGTACTAGTGTTTATTCCTGGCGATCAAGTGTAACTTAGCTAGAAAAATAAGGATGACGGTAAAAGGAGGGGCTAGTTGTAATAGTATGCTCGATGGAATGAACTGTATGAATGACAAGGAAAGAAAAGGTGGAAGGAGGGAGCAAGGAAGGAGGGAAAGAAGGGAGGCTAGGAAAGAAGGAAGAGAAGAGAAGAGGACAGGAGGGAGGAAATGAAAGAATGAAGGGGAGAAAGGAAGGAAGGATGGAAGCAGCAAGGAAGGAAGAAAAGAAATAGGGAAGGAAGGAATTAAGAATGGAAGGAAGGATGGGTGGATGGAAGGATGGGATGGAGGTACTGAACAAGGAAGGAAGGAATGAATGAATAAAGGAAGGAAGGAAGGAAGACAGGAGGAAGGAACCACAGACTTAGCACTGTCTATCTCTTGACGGTGACAGGGTGTCAAAGCGGACAGGGCGGTGGGGAGGGGGGTACAACAAAGCAAGTGATACAACCTTTGATATCTGTCCAGTTACATCGTTAAAATAATGTGACAAACTTCATTTTCAGGCAGCGTTTATGCATTCAGTTACGACAGGCACCTTTAAGATTGACAGGCACTGACAAATCTTCACAAGCCTGTCCCCTCCCTGCCCAACCACAAGCCTTTTTCCTTTCTTTCCTTTTGTCATTTTAACTATCGATCCAACAATGAAAAAGCGCCTAAGAGCTGATTCCCCCCTCCCTTGCCAAGCATGCAAATATTTAGAGTTTGACAGTCCACCCTATACCTACTTTGGGAGACCCATGCACAGGTGATGTTTCCTGCTCAGTGATGCTCACTGCTGCCTGCACAGGTCGGCAGGGGTGCTGAGTCATCTCCTCAGTCACATACGTCATTCTTCCCTGTGAGTATTTTCTCTCTCTCTCTCTCAAAATCTTTCTCCCACTTTCTCTTGCTCTTTCTCTCAGCTATTATTCTCTCACCCCGTCTCTCTCTCTCTCCTTCTCCCGCCCGCCATACCAGATAAATGGCACCCATACATACTAACATGACAAGTAACCACGTAGAAGTACAGTGCACAGCCCCCCCCCCCCTCCAACACGATCCCATGCTGAGCTCCGAGCTATTTAGCTCAAGACCGATTCTAGCCCACGCTACTGACGGCAGTTTTCCCTGGGAAATATGCTATATCACGTTAGAAATAAAACATTAATGGTGAGCACTGCGCCTTCGTAAGTCCTACGTCACAAGTATCTTGTAACGTCTTTTCTTTCCTGGAAACTGAAACAGGAGAGTTGTGGTAAAAAAAAAAAAGGAGGGGGGGGGGGGGTGCACAAAATGATTTAAATTATGATGTCGCTCCTCTGGCTGTTTGGTCGAATGTTTCAAACTGGGTCCAATCTTAAATGCCAACAACACCCAGTCTAAGCTCGACAACCCTATTTTAGTTTGCACCACAACTACAACGAACGAGTGAAGGGAAAATTCACAAAGGTCCGGTATCAGCCAGACTGACAGTCCGTCTATAAATTTTTGCCTTTTTAACCTTTGTCCAGGCTGCGGTTATCTCAGTTGCTGTCAACTGCAAAGATTTAATGACCGCGTAAACTGAGTCCTGTCTAAGTCGAGCGAGCCGCCGCGGTCCTGTATAACTTCAAATTTTACTGTTCACGACTACTTCAGTCTGAGGATGTGCGAGTACAGAAAATTGGAAGAGGAAATTTCAAGAAACGATTGAGATTGAAGCATGCGGTCCATTCTCTATGTGTGTATGTGTATGTGTGTGCATGTTTCCAGGAAAACAAACAACTGAAACTGTGTTTTAATCTGAATGTGTATGTGTGCTATGTGTGTGCGCGCCTGTGTTGTGTGTGCGCTGTGTCTGGATGTGCCTTGGGAAAAGGAGTGACGATGGCTACTTTTTGTTTTGCCTCAATTTTCGACTGCCCATGTTAACTTCCATACCTAATGACCCTACAACGATACCAGTATGTATATAGCAATGTGAAAAATACTGACAATGGGCAATGAGAAAAAGAAAAGTCTTAATCTCTTTTCCCAGTCTATACGACGTCATGCTAAGATGTGATTCGATCGTATTTTATGATACTATGATGAATTCACTAGTGATTTTGTTTAGAATGCACTCCATCTACTTCTAATGCCTGCATCAATGCATAGAGAGCCGGGATGTCATACCTCCCCCTCCCCTCTCCCTTTCTCCCTATCTCATCCACCCTCCCAACTCCTTCTCTTCCTCCTCTTCTCGGGACTCTCATCCAACTGATTGCAACATTTGGCATCCCGGCATGGCAGCTGAACAGATCGATGGGAGAGGATGGATGAAAGAAAGAGAGAGAGAGAGAGAGAGAGAGGGGGGGGGAGCTTGTAGCAAAATGAGGCATGAAGGAGGGGAAAAGCTTCTATCTAATATAGCCAGAAAACTATCATAAATGTACAACTCTCAATCGGCAGAGGATACGCACGTGTAACACATAATATATACACACACGCATACATACAAACGAGAGGTCTGCATGCTCAAAATCGAAGACAAAGATCAGGTGGAGGGAAAACAAAAAACAAAAAAGCCAGCTTGTCACCCAGCACCCCAGTGACCTAGATTTCCTCTCCGCAATCTTCCAGCCTGCGGCAAAAAAAAAAAAAACTAGGCCGGGGGGATCTAAAAATAGATGGGTGGAGAAAGACAGCGCGCACACAGACACTTACACACGTACACACATACACGTGCACACACAGATACGTTCACGCGAACGCACGTGTGATTACACAGAAACAGATTAGAAAGTACCAGGGAAGAAATGGATATGTATATTTTTTTTTTAAAATAAAAAACCTGCCCGGGGAAATATAGATGCTGGAGAAAAAAAAAAGGGGGCGGGGGGGGGGGGAACTGGTTCACGCTATATGTTGAGAAAGATACAGAGGGGAAAACACATACAGAGTTATATATATATATACACCCATACATACGGGGAGAATAGACAGGGAAGAAAGGCGAAAGAATGGGAGCAAAGTTGAGGTTCTTGACTGAAAGCTCTGTTTCCGACATCCTCACATTATCACAATTGTAACAAAACGCAAATTCATGCACAGGTTGAATAGCACCTTGTGGTGTGGCAAAGGGCCATTTTAAACTGTGAGGCTGGATACAGATGTGAGTGCCCTGGGGTAGGGAGAGAGGGACGGGGGAGGGGAAGTCTTGATAGAGTTCGCTGTGAGAGATTTCATGTGTTGGAAAAAAAAAAGGGGGAGGGGGGGGGGAGAGAAAGATTATCGGTGCTTTGGTCTTATGCGTGGACTGGGTAGATGTTGCTACTGAGCGGTATATGGAAAAGTGGTTGAGCGTTGGTATCAATCTCGTCAGTCTGACTGTTGCCTCCATTCATGCGTGGTTTGTGAAATCAGATAAAGGAATAACAGCCAGCAGCAATGCAATAGCAGATGAAAGAGATGAAGGAGGCAGAGGATACGCGAAAAGGAAGGGGAGAAAGACAGAGAAGAAGAAAAAGAGAGAGAGCAGGTTGAATGGCACATTGAATGCAGGAAGGAAAACGATGGGTAGTAAATGAGGACAGAGAGAGAGAGAGAGAGAGAGAGAGAGAGAGAAGAGAAAGAAAGAGCTCACGATACACGCGACAGAGGAGGAGA